>VZTO01028145.1:0-49567 GCA_013400615.1 Syrrhaptes paradoxus | reverse complement strand
AAAAAAAAAAGAAGAAAAATAACTGACAAGGGAACATGGCAAGTGTGAATTTTTGTCATGGAAAAGGGAGATACAATGTATATAATACATAAAGGAGCTCCTTTCTCTTTATAGCAATTTTTTTTTTGCATGTACACAGGGAGGAGAACAATAAATAAATAATCTTCATTTTGGGTTTCAGGTCATGAAACACAGAAGCAGGATTTGGCACAATCAGCTTTATTGATGGTTTTATGAGTAAGTTGGATGCACATGTTAGCAGCGGTGTAAGTCAACGTGTCCAAGCTGTTGACCTGATGCACCACAAATAAAAACCTTTATAAAGTCAAAAGCCACCAGACTGGTACAGCCCGAACGGTAAACCTGTGGGTTCATACGAAGAAAACGGCAAAGGCTCTTCACCAGTCCCCCCAATTCACCGTCTGAAGGGCACCCCAAAGCCTCTCCAGCTCAGCGCCTGGCGAGTGTCCCGCCACAGCACCGCTGCCAGGCACCTGATGGAGCCCCGGTGTGGCACCAACCCTTGAGCCGAGCTACCCTGGACTGTGCCGGGGCCAAAGGGCAGGCACCCAGGACACCCCGGGAGGCAACTCCGGCTGAGGAAGACTTTGAGGTTTCCTCCCACCCAGCCGTCCCGGGTGAGCTCCAAGCACAGAGTCCCAAAGAGCAGCTGGGAACTCGGGCAGCCTTTCGGGCCCACCGCTTACAGTCCAACGAGGAGAGACAAAAATGAAAAAGCCTTTCCAAGCCAGAACTCAGGTTTGGTAAACGATGAAAATAAATTTCCACAGAAGGCGTTTACACTTCGGTGGCTTCTCGGCCCCAGCGCTGGCTCCGCAGCCTCGGCTCCAGCCTCTCTCCCGGACCCTCCCAGCCACAGCCACCACAAACGCTCCCACCGCAGCCCCGCACCTTGAGCTCCAAGCACCTGCCGCAAGCCGGGAGCAGCCCAGCAGGGAGCAGCCCAGCAGGGCCCAACACCGGCCCGACCGCCTCCATCCTCCTTCCCCCACCCCGCGGAGCCGCGCAGGGGGAGGCAGCCCCTCGCCCGCCGCCTCCACACCCCTCTGACGAGACCCCGGCCCCCGGCCCGGCAGCAGCTTCTCACTTCGAAGGAAAAATATCGGCACCCGTGAGGGCGGGAGGGGGTCAGGCCGAGCAGCCCCCCGCCCGGAGACACCCCGGCGCTGGGCACCGGTTGGGGCGGGGCCGGAGGGGAAGCCCCGCCCCTCACGCCGGCGGGAGGCGGGAAGCGGCCGCGCGCCCCCGCGGCTACCTCAGCACTTCCGGGTCGGGGGCGGGGCGGAGCGAGGAGGTGGGTGCGTGACGCGGGTGCAGGGTCCGGGGCCGCTCGCGCCTGTCATTGTTCTCGCCGCCCGCGCCTCCCGCCGCCGCCTCTGCCTCTCCCGGGGCCTCGGGAAGGGCAGCAGCGACCGAGCCAGCCCGCAGGGGCGGAGGTAGGAGGGAGCGAGTGGTGCAGCGCGGAGGCGCCCGGCGGGAGCGGGCCGCGGGCCGTTAACCGTTTGCACCTCTCCGCAGCGCCGGCCCTGACAGCGGGGCGGGGGGAGAGCGCGGAGGAGCGAGCGGCAGCCATGGCCTACGCCTATCTCTTCAAGTATATCATCATCGGGGACACAGGTAAGCGGCGGGGGCGGGCGGGAGCGGGCGGGGCGGAGAGCAGGGCCCGGCCGCCCCGCTCCCATTTCCGCAGTGCTGGCGTCGTCGACGTGGTGGCTGTGCGCGGAGAGGCGGCTCCCGGCCTCCCCCCCGCCTCGGCGCTGGGCCCCGCCCGGGCCCTCGGCCTGCCTCCCGGCGGGTCTGGGCCTCGGAGCAGGCCTGGGAGCCTGACAGCCGCCTGGGGCCTGGCGGAGAGGCCGCGGGGCAGGCCGGGCTGTGGCACGCCCCTGGCTGCGGCATCGCGGAGGGGGAGGGAGGGGGAGGAAGGCGCTGTTGCTGCGAAACTTGTACCGAGGGAGTGCCCCGTGTTGACGTCCCCGCAGCACGGGGCCTGGGGGGTGCCACATGCCATCCCGCAGTGCCGTGGAGGTGCCGAGGCTGCTGCTGGAAGGTACCTTCAGCTCAGGCCGCAGGGATGCTCTTTCCAGCCCCACAGAAGTTGCTTTAGCAAACGGTTAAAAGGATTGGGACATACTGTCAAAAGCAGATTAAAACCCCAGTCTAATTTCTAACTTCAGGGACTGGTTTGGGTTTGGTTTTTCACTGCTGCTTGCCCAGATGCTTCAGGTTGCTTCTGTGGTCTCTTCCCTTCCTCACCCGTTTGCTTGCCACTTGTTAAGATCTTGCTCCGTTCTGTTTGTCGTGGGTGCTGTGTAATAAATAATAACCCACACAGATGCTGCAGGCGTGACCACGTGCTGATAGGAATTCCTCTTTGGAGCCCCTTTGCCCATATATTCTGTGCTTCCTCAGCATAGTATGGATATAAGTAGCATACGTTGATCCAGCTGTTGCCAGGACAAGGTAACATAGTTAACTACTGTGCCTCTGTATTGAGCATCTTGTTGTTTTCCTCATACCTGAATAAATGCCTTCTTTAATAAATTTGATGACACAGCTGTCATTGTACATGTTGTTTTAGGGATACTTGTATAATTACACTGCATACCTATGAACAAAGTTATCTGTTGCTACAGTGTAATTATACATTACAGTTGCATTACACAGGAGATTGTTAAATACCCTGGATGCAACTACTATGTGCTTTTATCTTTTCTAAAACCTACTTTTTAACTTTGGAAGCTTTTTTAGATGACTGCAGTAGCAGCTGTGGTACAAATTAATCTTAAGAAATATATCACAGTTAGTATGATCATGTTGGAAGCACTACACTTTAGATGATAAGTGAAAATTCTGATTTTCTTGACTACTTTAGAGGAGTGAGAACTCATTAAGAAGACAGGAGATGACCTGTGCAGATATGGGGGAAGTAAGAAGAGGTTTGTCTGCCCAGGGTGATGCAGAATGGTAGTGCAGAATTCAGAATGATGGTGCCTCAGAACAGGTGGCCAATTCTGGGGCATCTCTAAAAACTGTAATCGTTAAAGTGGTAGAGACAGTGGCAAACAATTGGTTTGGTACATTGATTGTATACTGATTAGATTTTTACAGTGAAATATCCTCAGTGTAGTGGTCTGTGCTGCATCTTTGCATTTCAGTTGCTTGAAATGTGAAATATGGAGTGGATGTGTGTCACTTCTGAAGTTGTTTCAGCTGCTTAAGAGCCAAATATGGGAAGAGTAAGATAGAGAAGGGAAACACAGAGAGGAAAAGAGCTCACAAGTTTTTTTTTTGTTTTTTTTTTTTCTTAAATTCCTGTGGCTTTTATTCAGAGTTGCTACAGGAAGCTAATTAAAACTACAGCAACGATCATTCTTGAAATGAATTAAATATGCCAGTAGTGGTAAGTTGGTTTTGCTTTTATTTAAATCTCCTGTGAGCCTTTTAAGTATTCTAATATAGCTAGTACTGAAGAGCCAGTTCATGTTGTGTACAGTTGTTTGTTGCCAAAATGTTCCTCAGATGAAGGCAGTTGGACTCACAGCTCTGCTGGTGGAAATCGAGTGGATCAGGATCAGTGGATTCAGTTTCAGTGGTGGTCTGTTACAGCATTCCAACCAGTGAGGATGTGCCAGTGGCCTTGCAGGCCATGTCATTTTCATAGCGATCAAGAAATTGATCTCTGGGACTTTTGATTTGGAGTCTTTGGAAATGAATCAGCTGCCTGGTGACTCAGCAATGAGTTGTAAACAAACTGTAGGAGAAAAGTAAGACTGCATCAGCTGAGGACAGATGTTAACATTTAGCTTTGTCTTTCTTTTTAGCACTACAAAACAAAGTGGGTTATGCAAGCCAAAACCAAACCAACCAAAAACCCCTGCAGTTATACAAGACACCTGTATGTGTCTTCTCCGAATTGTGTTTCCACATGCTTTCGTTTACTTAAGCACAGGCATTCAGTATGATCTCGGTCTGCTAAAATGACAGCCACAGAAAACTACTGTGCAAGACTGCTTTTTCCTCACCAGCTCTTGTCCCCTTGCAGTGCTTGCTTCGCTGGCCGTTGACATTCGGTGACTTCTTCTTTTGCTGGTACTTCAGGTACCATAGCTTTGTGAACATGAGATTGATTCTATTCTGGTTGATACATTTTATATATTTTACTAGTATATATACTAGTCAGAACTAGTTTAAGATCTAGTTACTTTTCTGTTGTGGGAGAAACCTGAAATGGCATGGTTGTCTTTCAGGGACTCCCAACAACATTGTCATAAATTCACATGGTTTTTACATTGTATCAGGGGGACAGTAGCTGTGGAATGTCGTGGAGTTGCTATCTTTAACAGAAGAAACAAAGTGTTCTGGAATACTGACTGCTGTAAGAGTTAACCAGGAAAAACCTTTTAATCTGGATATTTCCAAAACGTTATATCTGATTTCTGGTAGGAGTTGATGTGTTCATGCACTCTTCCTTGCACATCTGTTTTTGGCCAGATGGAGTTGAGATGGACTGTGATCTGAGCCAGGGTGAGCACTCTTCGCACAGAAGTATTGCCTGCTTTTGCAGTTGGTGACTGGAAGTCTGTAATATTTTTCTTGAAAGTTTTTTTTCTGTATGATGCTGAAATCTTTTCTGCTTAAATACTTTCATTACCAGCAGTGTACCACATGGGAATAAACTAGGAATGATAGATGAGATTTCTGTGAATATTAGAGCTGGATTTTTTTTTCCCAGAATATTTAATATGCATTAAGCAGGATTTTCTTATATTAGAGTACATTTACTAGATTCCACCAGAGAATGCTGCTGAACTTCAGTATGCCTGAAATACCAGTTTTACAGTGGTCAGATTTCTTGCCACCAACATAACTTGTCAATTGCATCTAAATGTCTCTTACTTACTGATCAGTGTCACTGCATCTTCCATGAGTAGTCTGTCTGCCATTTTTCTTGAATTATGTTAGTTCAGCAGCCCTCAGAGCTTGCTGTGTAATGAGCTTTCATTTGCCTTTCAGTTTCAGCAGGTTGTTGCTGGTTATAAACCAACGATATCTCAAAGTTATTCTTGTTAGGGGAGGATGATTAGAGAAAGCATAATTGCTTGGTGATCTCCTTACCCTCTGGAGTAAAGTTGTCTAGTCAACCTTCCACTTGTCTAGGAGTTTCTCAGATGTTGAAGTTAAGCAATTGGATAGGCTTTACATTTCAGCCCTCCTTGTGAAATGTTTCTGGTGTCTGCACTTGTTTTTCTGGAACAGCAGCTGTGCATGACCAGAGCCTCTTGCCCTTACCTCTAGAGGGACTCTCCCCTCTACTCCCACCTGGAGTACTGTGTCCAGCTATCTGACCCCATAAATAAGAAGGACGTGGACCTGTTGAAGCAAGTCCAGAGGAGGCCATGGAGATGGAGCAGCTCCCGTGCGAGGACAGGCTGAGAGAGTTGGGGGTGTGCAGCCTGGAGAAGAGAAGGCTCCGGGGAGACCTTAGAGCAGCTTCCAGTGCTGAAAGGGGGCTACAGGAGGGAAGGGAAGGGAAGGGAAGGCACTGTTCGTCAGGGAGTGGAGTGATAGGATGAGGGGTAGCAGTTTAAGCTGAAAGGGGGTAGATTTAGATTATATATTAGGAAGAAATGTTTTCCTGTGAGGATGGCGAGGCAAGGGCCCAGGGTGCCCAGAGAAGCTGTGGATGCCCCATCCCTGGAGGGGTTCAAGGCCAGGCTGGATGAGGCTTTGAGCAACCTGGGCTAGTGGGAGGGTGTCCCTGCCCATGGCAGGGGGTGGAACTCGATGGTCTTTAAGGTCTCTTCCAACCCTTAGGTCTTCTGGCTTGCCGAACAGTGATGTGAACACTAGTGTTCATAAAAGGAAGGGAGGTGGTGGGGTGTGGCTGGGCCAAGGTGGACGATAGCAAAGCTCTGGCTCCGGCAGTGCTTTGCCTTGGGAAACTGACTGCAGAGTGGCACCCAGATAAAGCTGTGAAGGGAGGCAAAGGAATTTGGAAAACCAACTCAGGCTGATAGTTTGGAATTCAGAGCCGGAGGGTAAAACTACTGTAGCACCAGTTCCGCTTCCTGTCACTGTTTGGGTACTAAGAAGTGATGAAGGGATTGTAGAACAGGCGCTTGCGAAGCAGCATGCTGCTCCCCACTGAGCACACAACCCGTTGTTTTATTTTGTTCCTAAGCAAGAGCTTTTGGTTTTCCTGTGTTTGTTGACGAAGTGTGAGCTCAGCTCATTTCTTGTTTTAAGATACAAAGATTATTTTTTTTCCCCTGACCGTGGTTTATCTGAAGTTAAATTAAAGTAATTGTGGCAGTAAAACGGAGAATGAGTTAATAAATAACGGAATCTGTCCCTTTTGCGTTCTACAAGTGACTATCATAAGGGATACTCAGCTGCTTTTCCCAGAGTGTCTGCCTCATTTCAGGTATAAGATTTACAGTGCTAAGTACATGAGATACCTCATAAAAAGCCACTTTACTCTTAGAGATAACCAGTGTAGTTACTCTAAACCATTTGTATGCCATGGAATTAGCTGCCATGCAATCATTAATTGATCTTTGCAGCATCTCTTTGTCCTAAGGTGGTGAACTGCTCCGGAGTCCCTATACAGCTCCTGGTGCTGGTGCTTTGTTTGCAACTTTTCAAACCTCTTTTTCAGTCAACAACCCTACAAAACTTAGGGACTTCAGGACATTTTTTGCTGGAAGGTTCTGAAGTAGCAGAAATGACATTAAACAGAAACTAGTTATTTCTTCTGTTTATATGTATAAACCCATCAGTCTGCACGGTGCTCCTAAAAGTTCTGCTACACAGAAGTAACGAGACGTGCAGTCATCTTGTGCCGGTTCAAGACATGGCTTGCAGCAAAGGGGCTGTGCTTGTCTGTCGGCTTCGCTGTGCCATTGCTAGTGTTTGTGTGTTCTCCTGAACCAACAGGCTGGTCACCTGCCTTCCAAGAAGAAGAAATATCAGATTACCACTTGAGAACTAGTGCTGGGACACCTAATCGAATGTCACTTTGTCCCTTAGATTTTGAAATATTTTTCTAATGTTTGTGAGACTCGTGCAGGAATATTGGAGAGTTCTGTGTTCTGTTTTATCCAATGATACGGAAATCACTTCGCAAGGTTATTCTGCTGTGATTTGTAGGGTTTTTTTGTAAGTGAGATGATGATGATGATCTGCAGTGGGGCAGGCCTATTTCATTGGTGGTTTAAAAGTTATCTGTATATGTAAACAGTGAATAGAAGAATTACTAAGGAACCTTACAATATTAGAGATTTGTACTGCTCCAGTATTCTGCCCGTTCTTCTCTGTTTCTTACTTTCCAGCATTCTCTCAATTTCTTGTCCACTTCTTCTCTTCTGTCCGCTAATTTTGTTGGACAAAATCTATACCTGCTTCCAAGCTGCTTGTGTTCTGACAGTGTGCTATCATAAGCCAGAGAGCTACAGCAAAGAGATCTGTTGAGGCTGATGCTGCAAACTTCGCCTTGGGCTGCAGTTCTGTGCCACTCTAAGCTGTTGATTTGCTGGCTGTCGCATTTCTCTTCCCTCATTTGAACTAATTCTCATGCTTGTCTGACCCTGCATGAAGCCATTTCTGTTTTCTTTGTCACTCTTGTCAGGTTAGTGCAGTAACCCAGTGGACGACTGAAACGGCTTAGATGAGTTCTGAAGCACCGTAGAGAAAGGGGCACGGACATGCGGTAGGGAGGAGAGGAGGGACAGCAGCACCAACAGCTGCTTAGGCTAGGGGAATTGCTGAATTCCTTGGGATATTAATCTCAGAGCGTCATCAATTTGTCCCAGCTTTTTTTGTGGCAAAACTAAATGCAAGTTTCCTATTTCTGGTAATGTGATTGAAACTGGCCACTTAGCTTTTGAGACCAAAATTACAGCTGGGCAGTGATAACAGTTCTATAGGCTTTGTTTTCTCGTTAAACCATACTAGAACACTTTGAGAATGCTGTAGTTAGTAGTAGAAAGATCAGTGTCGCTATGTGCAAACCTCTGGTATACGTATTTTGTGTCTTGCAGTATGGTTCTTTTCCTTATCCCTCTGTTTGCTGTTTCGTTACTGATCTGTCACTGCTGATCAGCTGTTGCTGACCTCTAGTATGGCTAAAATAGCCGTGCCTTGCTGGACAGGGAAAGCAAAGTACCGCGGGAACTTATATGCTGCAGCATTCTGTGTTGTGTGGTGTAGTTCAGAGTTTAAATGTATGTAAACCAAATGTGTGACCGGCAAGTTTTAAAAACTGAAAATAAGAAATCTGACAGAGCAGAATGGGAAGAGTGACCCCTCCAAGTGAAAGAACAAGGAGAAATTAACTGTACAAAGTGTTATATTTGCAAACCCAGGTAGTTTGAGGGCTCCTACTGACTGCATTGACTTTTGCTTTTTTATGCTTCGCAAAGGGAAGAAGTTGGCCTTTTGCTGGCCGTGTCCATGTAACGTGAAGCAGTTAACCCATTGGGGTCTGCAGTTAGGATATCTGAGGGGGACGATGTTTGTGTTGGCTGGCTGGCTGTAATGGGAACTCAGCCATTGCCAGTTCTGCTTGGACTATTTTTCGGCCTTTTTGGAACCAGTGGTTTTGAGCAGCCATGTATGTACTGTTGTTACCTAGGCTGATACATTAGGAGATGGGTGGGAGTAGCGTGCTATTGAGGATTATTATTATTTTGAAAATAACTGCTTTGACTTTAATGTTTCTGGAACTTTAAAAGCTGTTGTGTTATGGAGAAGTTGCATATGCTTTGAAGTAGGTGAAATTTAGTATCTCCAGTTCTAGTAATGAATTTTAAACAATATATACCATTCACTTTAATTTCTATTGGTTTTTAACAGATTTTTCTTTTAATTTGCTTAAAACTTCTTTCTGTTTTTTTTTAGGTGTTGGGAAATCATGTTTATTGTTACAGTTTACAGACAAGCGGTTTCAACCAGTCCACGATCTCACTATTGGTAGGTCTCTCTTGTCCATGATTAAGTAGCCAGGGTACCTCAGCATGCATTTATGAGTCTGTTGTGCTGCAGTAACATAGGATTTGTCCTGTATTAAGGTAGCAGTGAATCTTAAACTGATGAATATTTCTTAGCTAATAAAGCTAATATTGGGAGGGTACAATCTGAAACAATTTTAAAAGATTTATAGCTATAGTATCTCAACTGTCTCTTCAGAAAAGCTAAAAACTGAGCATGGAAGGAGGGTTGGCCAAGCTTGAAACACATTGATGGTGATGCAAATGGCAGATTTTTCACTAGGGAACAGAACAATGGTCTAACCGTAGAAACTTGAAGACGAGTTACAGATAAACTAAAGCAGAGTTAACCTTAAAGATGAATAAAGAAATTTACTCTTTGGGAATACTAATTCTGTATAGAGAAGGATTGAAGAGTGAAGGTATTCGCTGTTTGGGAGGGGTGGGTTTTTCTTCCTGCCTCCTTAATTGGATGTGGACCATTTCTGTTAGGTGCGATGTAGTAGGATATGAGTAATGTTGGGAATAAATTCTTCCGTAGGCAAGCTTAGTCTTCAAATCAGTTTCGGTGTTCAGCATACCAGATGCTAGCCTCTGATAAGGTCGCAGAACCTTTGAACTTTGTTGTTTCAAGGAACCTATCAGCTCTAATCATTATGAGCCTTGCACAAAATGTATCCCTCACTCTCTATTTTTAGTTTGGGCTTGGAATAGGTAGGCTTCCTGCGTTTGGGAGGACTGAAATAGACACTTCAAATATAAACAAATATTATGCATGTATCGGAGTGTATCATTGCTCTCTTGACAGTCCTCCCACACCTTGTGTGTGGCTGTCTAATATAATTCAAGTTCTTTGGCTAACGCCAGTTTTCAGATATTTCTGAGGTTTTGGCAGCAGATAGGCTGGCTGAATAAAGAGCCTGAGTTCTTTAGGGAGGCATGAGTTATTGTCATCTCTTCTTCTCTAGGCCTGCCAAATCCGTGACACCTTACGTATCACTCACGCCTTTGGCAGCCCTCACATCAGCAGGCTGATAGGCTGTGGGAAACAGCTTCACCCCAGCAGCATGGTTGCAGTGCCAGCTCTGCCTGGCGTATAGCTGGCTGAAATCTGGAAGCAGAGACTGCAGCTAGTGGGATGAGAAGGTGAACCTTGGTAGCAATGTAATGAGGGTGTAGGAATGGAGCATGGGAAGCGCTTGAAAAGGGGAAGAAGGGGCATAGGCTGGAAGCAGCCTCCTGTTGCTTAATTGATAGGGCGTGTGTGTGTGTTTTGGCCAGAACGCTTCTCCAAAGCACCCAAACAGATTGAGAAAGCCAGGGATAAATTAAGAACATGGGCACGAAGTCATAGGAATGGGTTGATGTTACCTAGTGCACTGCCAACTGATGATGTTAGAACTCCTGAGAACCTGTAGATTGAATGAAAAGTCTTGTGTTACACAGCCTAACTTTTAATTTCAATATAATACGATGATTTTTAGCATATGGGAGTGCAGATTCTATCCCTGCTGTGAGCAGCTCAGGAGAGGAGAAGGGAAACTGAAATTGGACATGTGGAAAAAGGACTTTTCATCTGGAGTTGTGCAAAATTCATCCCCAAATTTTAGTACAGGTAGCCTAAAATGTTACTTCTAGGATTTATGAAATTGAGAGAGAAACTTTTACCTCTAATGAAAACAAGATGAGGAAAAAATATAGAATACATAGAAGCAGGTGTTTTCCTGTCTTTGAGCTACATTAATAATTGTGCATAATTGTAATAGTGCTCTCTAAAAGAGCTTACAATGCAGCAGTTATCTCGATTTATTTTTCATTTGGGAATTTAAGTATTTGTTGTTAAAAGAACTGAAGGAGGGAGGGAGAAGCTGCATGATGCAGTTGGGGAAAAAAAACAAACAACAAACTTAAAAAAACTAAAGCCCCCCCTCCCCCCAAAAAAATACAAACCCAACAACAATGACAAACACACACACATGCCCAACAAAAAAAAACAAAACAAAACCCCACTACATTTGTAGGTAGATATGTGTGACAAAAACCACAGTAAACATTGTTTAGTTTGCCTGTTGTTCTTAGGACATGCCCCTATGTAAACCTGAACAGCTTCTATTCCAAACGTACCATCAAACCGTGTGTGTTGTTTCAAATTCAGAATTTTCTCTCAACAGATATTTTGACGGAACAGGATAAATATTTTTTGAATCAAGGACCTTTCCCTGGCTTTGCAATCAACTTCAGAGAGCATTGGCATTCACCTGCTTCCTCCTTTCTGCCCCTCCGTTCTTTTAGCTTGTTTGCATAGGGTTACTGCAAGTTATTTGGATCCTAAAGAGAGCACAGTGTGCTTTGGCCATGGCTTTTCTTTGGCTCCAGTATCCTGTGCAGGGGTGAGCAGTTCCTCCCTGTCCCGTTCTCCGGAATTTGTTCTTCAGAAAGCAACGCTGCCCCCTCCACCCCTGATTTTCTAAACAAGCTTTTGAAGAAATGTTTGGAGTACTTCACATCAGGGCTGCTTAATTTAGAAGACTTGAGTCCAAAGCTAGACAGTGACCAATTTTAGACAAAACTTAAGCTGCCAAATCTTTATTTTTTCTGAAATAATGGATATGTGAAGCATAGATTAATGGAAACTTGATAGCCTTTGAATAAGTCCACTACCTCTAGGCATTTGTCAGATTTTTAACTACTGTGGTAATAGTTTCAATTTATGTTTAATTTACTGTTAATGATCTTAAAATTGCTTTAAAAGACTGTACAAAAGGCTGAATTTTTTCCACTGAAGAAATTCCTTTTGGTTTTTTTGAAATACATTCATTCTTTTCCTCAGTTATTAAATTCAACTTTTTTAAATTTTAATTAAATTTTATCTTCTTGAACGTTACTTTTTCTGCTTACTTAATAGAATATTTTGTTGATAAAGAATTGTAGGTTTGATTTCTTCTAAACTGGCTTCAGCAATCTGTCATTGGTAGAGTGTTGAAATAACTGTGACTCTTCCGTTTTGTATTTCTCTCCCTCTGATCTAGAGCTACTAAATAGTTTGTAAAACTTTGTAGGAAACACCTCCTTGACACTTGCTCTAATTAATGTGTTTTTAAAGTATTTGGAAAGTAGCAGTTTTCTTCCTTCTGGAAAACTTTCCAGCTCTTTAAAGCAGCTGGAAAATTAACTAAAAGCAGACTGTGAAAGAGATTAACTTAACATTGTATTTATAAGAAATAACCTAAACTTACATTCTTGCTTTCATAGTACTTGACATTCTTCGTTCTGATACATGCCAGTAATGTTATCTTTTGTAAAATCTATTCAGGTGTAGAATTTGGGGCTCGAATGATAACTATTGATGGAAAACAGATAAAGCTTCAGATATGGGATACGGTAAGTAATAAATCATAGAAATTATTTAAACATATGGCTCCACTTGCTTTCCCTTTGTTCTGGTTAAGCTCTCTATCAACAGCACCCATGTGAGACTATGTACTTTGTCTTGCAGCTTTCTTTGGTTTCTGTGAAGATTAAAAATTTGCTAAAATTTCCTTTCTTGTTGTGATGTATTCTTAAAACAGTGCAAATTTCTACTGTTTGCACTGTAATTTTACCTCCTGAAGTAACACTGTCAGGTTTGCAAGGCTGGAATTTGTGCTGCTTCACTTTTTCTGTGGAAGTTTTCTCTATTGTTAAGAAATTAAAATTTTTCCAAATACTCTGTCTCTCTCCGCATTCATGCGAGGTCTGGTTAATATAAGGTCCTGTTGGGAAACTGTGGTGTGTCTGCTAGCTTTAATCAAGAGTGCACTAGAGGAAATGTTTGCGTTTCCAATGTAGAAGAAATGTTTTCATAGAAGGTAACTTATAACAATGTAATCCTGAAGACAGTAAATCAGACAATCAAGAAGGAACTGGTAAAAGCCCACCAAAAGACAGACTTTGAGTTTTGGGGTGGTTCAGTTTAAGAACATCCACTGTCAGCTGTTTTCTCCTTGTCAGTCACTTTCCCATAGAGCAGTCAGCCTCAGTGTCTACCCTTGGGATGCAGTGGCTGTAAGATGCTCATACTGATAGCTGTGTCTTTCAAATGTGCTTAACTGTTCCCTAAGGCAGGGCTGTCCAATTCCTTTTCCAGCAGCACTTTAGGATACCTTTAGAAACTGTTAGGTACATCATGTATGTGCTCTTTTTTGATCTAGAAGATCAATGAAGGGAGATGCATCTATGCATGCCTACATACATGCATGTGTATATAAAAATGTAAACATTCTAGCTAACTTCTTAGGTAAGATCTAAAGTACCTTACTTATTTTACACATTTATAACTTGAAATGGCATCTAACACTTGTGCCTCCTTGGAAGTTCTCCATGAGAAGGTATAGGAGTGTGCTTGCTTTAGGCTTTTCGTGCCCTGGGCTATTTTACTATTTTAACTGTGGATGGCTGACTACCAAGGTGACTGATCATTTTTAAGTTCAATAGACAAGCAAATCTCTCCATAAGTAGTAGTGTCAGAAGCAAACTTTTTAGTACGTAATGTGACTGCATGAGAACATACCTACATTGGTCCTTGTTCCCTAAAATTGGGACAGATTCTCTGCAGACAAAATTACTAATTTTACTACCAGTGCAGCCACTGTCTGTCATTGCCTTTTGAAGTGATTTACCAATGTGCTGCTATCTGTTCCTTGGATACAAGTGAACTTCAACAATTTTTGAGTAGTTTGTGTTTTTCTTAGTGCCTCTGACTCAGTAGCTCTTTGCAATCTGTTTGGTTTCTTGAATGCTCGCCAAGTGTCCAATAACCAAAATTTCAACAGAATTGCTTTTGATTATAACTCTCAAACTCTTCTTGGGCAGGGATTTTATCTGGCTAGCTTCCTAAGTATGTCATACATAAATTAAAAATAGTCATTGAAAACTTCCATACACTGAATAGATTGTATGCCTGTGTCGTAGTTAATAATTTAGATGTTGTAAGCAATGAATGACTTGGTGTATTTGCCGTAGTTAAAATTCTAACTGTATGCAATCTGATTTTTAAAACACAGGATATTTAATTCTAATCCCATCTTGGCTTGTAAGCATATATAAATTCCCCTGTCTCTGTTCTGTTCTTGGGTGCAAAGGTGTTGAAGGAATAGCAAGATAAGAAACGTAAAACATCTCTTGGCAATTGCCTCGTTACCGACCAGTGTTAAGGTGCACAAAGACATCCGTAATGACCAGGGTTACATGTCTCTGCATTTAGCCTTTCCTGAATTGTTTTTTCTCTTAGTGAAAACTGCTAGCTGCTGCTGGTGCCATCTCAATATTTATTCATCTGTAACAATTCCTGTTTGATAAGAGGAAGCTTGTTTTACACCTAGGGTTAAGGAAATACAGGAAGCATTTCTGTTTGAGTTGGTGCTTACTGAGTCACAGGACCAACACTTCTCTGATTTAGGGCTAGCCCTACATACCTGCTTTTAATCAATCACTGAATGGGAAGCATCCTGAGCAGAGACATCAGTGGAGAACTGGATAAAGTTTGTTTTGACTGGTTAACAGTGAATAAGAGCTTGCTTTCTGAAGAGAATCAAACACTTGAATTCAAATTTTTCTGGCCAGGAATTTCTATGCAATGGCGCTCGGTTTGTGCTGCCTTCAGCACATCACTGCAGCTCCAAGGAAAGGTCTATCCTGATAATGGGAATATATGGAACCTGCAGCATATCTCGCTGCAGGATATGTCACAACTTACAGGGACAGCTGGAGCTAACACTGTGGCATGTCTGTGAGATCCATTTGTGTGCTCTGGTATCGTAGCCCAAGAATATTTGTCTTTTTTGTTAGCATCTTAGTTTGGATCAGGGGTGTGTTACAGAAGTTAGCTGTGCTTACTGCAGCCTGGTTTTCATGTGGGAGTACGCAAACTGAATTCCTTCCAGATGAGGCTGAACTGAGATATGCTCAAGGAATGCACAGGTGCCCATTAGAAACTGTAGTCCAGTATTTGGTGCTGTGAGCTGGCAGTCTGGTAAAACTAGTCTGAGAAGAAAAAAAAGCAACAGCCAAAAACCACACACCAAACAAAACCCAAACCAAACAATACCAAGAAAACCCCCAAGCCCCACATTCCAGGAAGGGTGTTCATTGTGGCCCTTGCATAGGTGGTGTCCGTGTGTCAGTCCCAGCTCCACTGCTGGTTGTAGGTGTGCTCCAGCAAACAGCCTGTCCTGTTCTCTCCCAGCTTCAGGCTGCTGCTGATCCCACTGCTGGGCTCCGCTAGCGTGCTGCTGCGGGTGCTGGGGCACGCCTGGGCTTTAGGTCTGAGTCCTTGGGTTTCACTTGTCATTTCTGGTGAATTCAGGTCAGTCAAGAGAAGTGCAGGTATTGGACCAGATTGTTCATGTCTCCTGTCTGTCTTTAGTCTCTAGATAATTTCCTTTGCTGTTTCTTTAATCTTAGCAATAGCTTTCAGTAGCTGGATAGACTGAGAAATATCTTTGTCAAAACTGGTTGGTTGGTAATTGCCTCCTGTGAGAAGTTAAGCTACTCTCTTTGTGGAAGTGTGGTGTTTGAGCTGGTTCCAGTTACAAAAATAACTTTTAGGGAACTAGAAGTGATCAACAGAAGCTGGTGAGGATCAAAATGACCGTTCTGGGAGCTATTAAGCTTTATGGGTTTAAACAACCTGTGTAGATGAGGTGGTTTGTCTTGTGACAGTGTAACACTGAGAAATATTAGAATTGTTTCTCCTCAGAAAAACTGCGTTGTTGTAGAAAGATACTGGGCTTGTTACCAGGCTGAGTCAGTAGCCTTCATTTTCTTGTTGAGGGGGATGTTCTGTATTATATTGGCTGTTACGAACAAGTCATTGTTGATGAGCAAAAATAAGCAGTAGTTGAAAGAGGGAATTTAATTGTCTCAGATGCTGCAAGGGGAGAGATCAGTGATGATACTAAGTGATACTACTTATGTTCTCTACATTAAATTCATATGAGTGAGAATTTTTCCTGTGTATTTAAATAAAATATTTTTGATGTCTATTTCTTCTTCATTTTATGGAAATCAGTGATTAAAAATGTTTGGTTTTTCATTATTATGTTTTTATAACATCTTAGACTAAGGCTATGCTTGCTCAGACTAAGACTAAATATCTGAAATAATCTTTTTTCATAAGCAAATTTCAAGTAATTTCTTGGTTTTCGTACAAGTGAGCTTTCTAATTAAGTTGATAATATTTCCTAGTAATTGAGAGCTTGCACACAAAAGCGCATTGGTACAAGACAGGAGGCATGACTGTTGAAGGCATGTCTCTTCCCTGAAACCAGGGTGTGACTTGTCTGTCCACTGTCAGATATTCTGACTATACTAATCCTTCTTGGAAATTCAGTTATTTTTCATATATTTGCAAACTGTTTGAATCTAGTAGAACCAAATAAAGTTCCCTTAATTCATTAAATGAATATTCATTTCATCTTAGTGATACTGACAATTACTAGGAGGTAGCACTCAGCCCTGCGGGTTTTTTACCTATTGTCTACTTCATGAGATTTTCTACTTGCTTTGGTAGTTGGAACTTATTTTTATGTTCACGGGCAGTTGGTGAATTGACTCCTTAACCATTGGACCTGCAGGAATGTGGCTGCATCTTACAGCTCACGTTTTGGTGACTCAGTGCTCACAGCCCTCTGTTTTACTGCTGTGAGGTAGCATCAAGAACTTGCAGAGGATCTGTTTAGGTTCCTGAAGCGAGGCTGGTCATCAGTTCAGACTGTGTAATAGACCCCTGGTCCAAACTTCAGTGCCAGTACCTGAGTTTTCAAATGTATTTATAACCTGAACTAAATAATAAGGGTACTTCTAGTGGTGGAGAGCTAAAGTTTTCTGTTTCTGTGTTGGTAATTGCTTTGGATGTCTAAATGGCATGGATCTGACAACATTGGAGGAAAAGGCATATGTACAAATGATCTGTACTTTGAGATATGTGTGGTTTCACCCTTGGGGGTCTCAAGTCCTCTTGAAATTTCACTTCTTATATCCTGACAGGGTTATTCTGAAGCAATGTGTAACTTGGCTGAATCCTCCACCTAAGTTTTATGGATTCCTCTTCATCAGCGGCTTTGGTTCTGTTCTTGTTTGGGAATGTCTTTCCTGCAAAGCAGCAGGGTGTTATTTTTTAATTATTTTTATATTACTTTTATGCCTATTCTTTATATTACATGCTAGGAAATCACCTTAAAGTTCTTTTTATTTTGAAATAGAGACATGATTGCAAGAAAGATTAATGTGTTTGTATGGAGAAGTTGCCACTTGACTGAAAGGCTGTTAATTTATTTTTAACTTTCAAAACTCTGCTCAAAGGTGTCTATTGCTCCTTTCTCTCTCTGAAACATTTTGTTCCAGGGATCAGCTTTGTGGAGTGGTTCCCAACTGGCAGTTGGCATGGGTAATACGACACTGGTGTGAGCTGGTTGTTTCTTAGATGTCTTTTCAGTCTTCCATGCAGCTGATGCAAGTGTAAACAAGTTTAGAAGATTAGTAATTCCCGAGGGAAATGAGGTGTTTGGTCCCTGGGTTTGGACATACCCCACGTGCCCTTCTGAAGAGTGAAGCTGTCGAGAGCTACTAGCCATGGTGCATTGCAGTCTCTCAGTTTCACGTAGATGTATACTGTGAAGTTTCATCCTAACAAAAGCTATTGGTCAGCTTGAATGTTGAAGGTCTGCTGGGATGTACTCGGGTAACTTTGTCCTGGAAGAAACTTTCCAATTTCTTCAGCACTGAGAACAGAGAATTCAGTAAAATTAAAGGACTGCTGTGTTCTGGGGAGATGCGCTGTTGTGGATCCTATTTCATTGTCCAGCTGCTTCCTTGTACTGCATCATGGCTTTTAAAATTTTTTTCCTTAGTTTATAGATTCACAAATACGCAGTTAAGGAACTTGCTTTTTGACAGCAAAGACTTGCCTGCACATTTTGCAACTGACACGTATGTGACTGTGCCACACGCTTGGAAGTGACACTGACATTTGTAACACTTGGAGTCTCAAACGTGCTGCAGATACTGTGTCAATGGTAACACAGCCACATAGCTTCAGTGTTCCTGAAATATCACTTCTTTATCAGAGGGCCACATTTTTTCATCATTAGTGAACCACACCTATCAGAGCTAGCACCTTTTCTCTGGAGGATGCATGTTCAGGTCTGTTCAGGATGCCTTTAGTGGTGCCTGTGGGCGACCTTGTCTGAGCTGGAGTTTCTACATGTGAAATAGCTGTCGTGGTCTGTATCTGTTACCAGAAAGATCTTCCATCTTACCACTTCCACTGCAGCATAACTGCAAGCAGGTATAACCAGGAGTTGCCTTGGAGCAAAGGATTGTGTTGCCTGTGCTGGATCTAACACGGCCTTGGGAAATGTGCTGTGGAACAGTCATTGACAGTGCTGCTGTGTCTTCCCTCCCCGCCCCCAGTACACACCCAGTGCTGGCACAGGCTGCACAAAGAGGGTGTGGGGTCTCCGTCATTTATGGAGAATGCCCTCTAGACACAGACCTGGGCAGCATTCTTGGAGTGACCCTGCTTGAGCGAGGTGGAACGTGTGCCTTCCGGAGATTCTTTCCCACCTCAACCATTCTGTGATTCTATGGAAAAAGCTTTCTAGTATGGAAGAGGAAGGAAAAAAAAAAAGTTCTGGATTTTGGGGAAACATGGGAAGGATTGTAAAAATAATGTTAATAATGGCTTGGTTGAACATGATTCATTTGCTCAGGGAGACAGAAGATTTCCCGTGTCAGGGTGGAATTTCTGAAGGTGAAACAGGCAATCTCAGTGTGGCCGGCTGAGCCCACTTCATGGGTGATTTTGGGCAGTACATCACTGGTAACAGCTTGTCTGTTGTCTAGTTAGGAGGGAAACGGTCTGTGCATCTGACATGCATTTGAGCTAGTCACCATACCAATACAAAGTTGTAGAGCTTAGTGCAGCTTCTGGGTGGAGAATCAAGTATTGCGCTAAAAACTTGGGATTTTTCCTGTTCCTGGGTGCGTATTGTCTGTGTTCTGTTACCTTAGTTTACAGAAAGATGCACTTGCACTCTTGGCCAAGTGCATGCACTGGTGTAGTCTAACAGTGTTGGAATTATTAAATATATTGTCTGTCTCTTGTAGCTTTTTCCATGGGGATGGTTGAGATTGTGTTTTCTTAAACTGAAGGAACTGATTATTCTGGAAGATAAGGATGCTTTCTGGAGACTGAATGTCTCGAAACTTGTGCCCCTGTTCTTGTTCAGTGACAGAATCTAGTTCAAGTTCTTCTTGAATTCAAGAAGACCTTATATTAAGAAAAGTGCAGTAACTGTGAGAAAAAGTTCTCTGTACACTGATTTTGTAGGTAGGGTTGAAGGGTAGCTTGTATTTGATAAAGATTTAATCCTTGCTTTTCAGAGTTTTAAATCAGGGTAATTTCCTCTAGTTGAGCAGATAACTATCGTACTGCACATAGGATTTTTTACAGCATTATTATTAATATTTCTTAATTGTGTTCTTTATCTTTGAATTATGCTAAAGCTTCTCTTGTTACTAATTATTAGAAGGAAGTGTTTCTTCTAGCAACTGTCAGGTGCTAGATAGCACTTCTGAAAAACGTGAGCATGGGGACCTCAAGGTCTGCAACTATGAATATTTATTTTTCAGGACTGTGTTCTTTTAAATGCTGACATTTGTGCAGAATACTTGGCTGTGAGAACTATCTCATTCATGTAGGATCTCTGAAGTTTTTCACCAGTGCATGTGAAGATGGCTCTTGCATCCTGTAGCTGTTTGACAAGCATTATTTATCAAGTACAGAGGAAATTGATTAACTGTGGAGCAGAATTGTGTAAAATTGAATTCAGAACCATTTTCTGTTTTATAATAGTAAAATGATTACTGAAAGAATTCCATCTGAAGACTGTTGAAAGCTGGCTGCAGTTTATGATATAACGGATAAAATCTGCATCCTTGGCCTTCCAACAACCTTTACACCAGCAGATGGTGGGCGTAAAGATGTCATTCATCATTTATTTACAATGGGCTTTATTTATTCTAGTGTCAACAGCTGCCCCAGGGAGCGGGTTATTGAATGCAAATGTGAAGCTCTGGGTTATTTGCTTCCTTTCAAATTTGTCTTCAGAGCTTAGTTGCTAGGAGTCCATTCTGTGCTCTAATAATGATTCATGTATTGTGAAGCCATTCAGTAAATTGGGTTGTCAGGGATTGCCAAAAAAGGTTTAGAGGTCTTGTTCCGATTTTTTTTTTTTAAACAGCACTGTGCTGTGGTTGGTGTCCTCTCCTTATGTGCCTTCTCTTGCCAGTGTTAGAGACTTTGTCCCCAGTTGTCTCCTCTTTGATTTTCCCCTCCATACCCCTTCTTGTCCCCATCCTCTGAAAAGTAGAATTCCATGATTCTGTGATTCTAAATTTGTGGTTTTAAGCACCAAAAATATTTGACATGAAATAATTAAACTTTGTCTTCTCCAGGCAGGGCAGGAGTCCTTCCGTTCCATTACAAGGTCATACTACAGAGGGGCAGCGGGGGCTTTACTAGTGTATGACATTACAAGGTGAGAGTACCAAAGAGGTGTAAGTGGATTAAAATTATATGTCTTTGTAGAGTTGCGTTATGATATGTAGCAGTGATTAAATGTCTGCATTTGGCTTGTTTTGTAGATATTTGCAATGTAATGTTTTGCCAACTTTCCTTAAGTACTCAAAATCGAGATATAGCCAATGTAACCCGTATACTTCCGATTTTCTCTGTATAGTAGTTGAGGAAAAAGTATACATAACGTCTGAGGAACAATGAAACAGAATATTTTTATAAACTATTTGACTGTGAGCCTTTGGATTACCTTTATTGAGAAAGACCTTAAAATATTTAATTAATTGCTTTCTAGTGGTTTTTATTACCACGAGCTAGAATTTGTCTTTAGTTACAGCAGGTTTTCTACTGAAGTGCCATTCTGCAAAAGAGTGAAATAGTAAAACATCAAAGTTTAGTTACATAAAAATACTAAGAAACTCCCCCGATTGCTGTGTTTATGAGGTTGGGAAAATCAGGCCTTAGTGTTATTTTTATAACAGCTGTTCAGAAGCGACTAAGGTTTTCCTGCTGTATGAATAAAGTCTCTGTGCAACTTGTTGTGTGCAAGACTGGGTCCTGTGGCTGGTCTCTGAACATGTTCCTATTAGGATGTGGGGCTCCCTTTGTGGGTGGTGGGTCTCATTGCTGAACTAAGTATCAACTTTCTCTAGAGATTTCCTAGATCTTTTTCCTTTTGTTCACATTTATTTGTAAATATCAGGAAGCAACATATTCTTTCCATTGGATCTCCAGCCAATGAATCTTTGATTCATAAGTAGATGGTTTTACTCTTGTGAAATCTTAAACACACTTCAGAAGCATGGGATTTAATCTTTAGCATGCACATTCTGTAAAATCTATATCATGCCATATTTGTGTACCTTTACTGGAAAAGACTTTGCTGCTAAATTCATTATTCAGTGTATAAATTCGCAAAAAACTGCCAACCATTTTCCTATATTTTCCTCTATTCCTATATGAGTATGTGATTATTTGTACTATTGTTTGAATTGGTTGAGGCTGTTACGGACTTCTAAAATTCCATTCAGCAGATTTTATATGTATGTAAAATTACAGATTCTTACACCTATCAGAATCCTCTTGACTCTTTGTAGCAAACATGTTTTCAATTACTTTTTGGGCAAAGTTCTTATATTAAGAAAAGTGCAGTAACTGTGAGAAGCCTGTTCTCACAAAGGGATTACTAGCTTTTATCCCTGGAGCATGTGGACTAATAAATGAGTTGATTACTCAAGTAGAGAAGCTGACTAAAGGAAGGGAAAGAGATTTCTTGGAATAATGCTTTTAATTTTCATTCTCTTCCGTACTTAGGAGGGACACTTTCAACCACTTGACAACTTGGTTAGAAGATGCTCGTCAGCATTCCAATTCCAACATGGTTATAATGCTTATTGGAAACAAAAGGTAAAATTGAGCCAGTTCTGATTTTGTAAGTGGTAAAGACTTAGGACTTCTCTGGATTTCAGCTTTTGTGTTTTCTTATTTGTGGGCAGTATGTTAATTTTAAATTACTTTTGGTCACTAGACATAGTTCTGTGGTGAATCTAAAACCTTTCCTTTCCTGATTAGCATAATAGTGTGCAGCACATGTCCATCAACTGCCTTATGTTCTGAGTACCTTTTTTAGAAGTAATTTTATTTTAAAAGCATTGACTGAATGTGTGAAGTCATGGGTTATATGAATTATTTTTCTCATTTTTCACCTGTACCTCTCCCTTACAAAGAGAATGTGACTCCTAATTTTAGGTGTTGTGAAGTGCTTTAGGTTTTGGTTAAGAATCACAGCAGAGAAAATGTCATTAAAAAAGAAAAACCCATACTACAGGAATCACTTAAACCTTTTCTCAAATCTAAAAAGTGCTTACCTCAATTATGAGACTTCTCTGAATTCTAGGTCTGCTTCATGTTCCATATCTTTTAGCTGTGGCTGTGGGCAGAGAACACTTTTTCACTACTTCCTGATGAATTCAGGCTGCTCTAAGATACTGGCTGATGAAAATTCAACTGAAAGTTATGGAAGTGTGTTACCCAGTTTGTAAATGAATATTTATCTGGTCCTTAGCTAGACTGTCCTGTTGATGCTGAGACTTTGGTCTGTATTGAAGATCTTTATAAAAACACAGCAGTTAATACATTATCTGTAATTTTTCTAGTTCTTGATCCAGTGAGCTGTAGCATCATGTCTAGATTTTTTTTTACTAGATGTAGGGTTTTTCCAAATATCAAAAGCATCATCTCAGAATTTAATAACCCATTAGTTACGGGTATTTACCTAATTTACCTTAACTGGTCTCCATGCCTCAGCAATTCCTACAGGTAAGGGTGCCAGCTGAAATAATGGTGTCTATGCTTGTCCCTTACAATTTAATGAACAGCCAGGTCATTTCTTAAATACTACTGAGAGACAGCCTTGTGGTACAGACTCTGGTTTTGCTTCTCTGGCCGGTTCACCTCCTATTTTCTTCTTCCTCCTCCTTCCTTCTGTTTTACTCCCCCTGAAAAACATGGTAAGCATTAAGCAATTGTTAAGCTTGTCCACATTGATACACATAATCTGGAAAATTACTAACAGCATTCTTTTTAAGTGAGGAATGTGATAAGCATAGTCCTCACAAATTAATATAAAATGTTAAACAAAGCTTTGGTAAGCCCATGATGTCCTTGACCAACTGTTTTTATGGTTATGTGAGTAAAAATACGGTGCTGAGAGAAACAGGCAAGTGTACTGCTTACCTGAGATAAGTATTAAGTAAGTTTGGATACTTAGCTAACATCTGCAACTATTCCTGATTATTCTTTGATGTTAAACGAAATTTTTAGGTCTTGCACTCTGCCGATGCAGACCATAGCACATGATTGTGTGTTGTTATATGCTGCTTGCAACTACCTCAGTAATTCCCAGTTACAACGAGGTTTTATTCAAACAATAAATATACTTAAATTATGTATTTTAAGTTACAGATTAAGGTGCCATGTGAAGTAAAAGTTCTTAAAGAAGCTTTTTAAAGGGGATTATTTTCAAGCCTCAAAGAGGAGAATGGGAAGAAAACTCCTTCAATTGTATTGCACTATCCTGAAAGTGTGTGACAGGAGTTCTTATGGTAGGGCATGCTGCCAGAGGTGGATGGAAGGAAGAATGCATATACTGGCATAATATTTTTAAAGGAATAAATTTTGTTCTTACGAGTCCCAAAAGTGTACTTGATATATGTTTGTAGTACTGACTTATTGCTGGATTTGAAGAGTGTTGAGAATTTAATCTGAAATATTATAGCTGTTTTTTGAAAGCATTACAAATACTAGTGTTAAAACGTGACAAATGCTGTACTTAATCTTCTTTCCAGAACAAAACATAGCTATATTGCTCTAGTAAGACCAAATGCTTCGAATTATTGGAATGGAGAGAGGAAGACAACCGTGGTTAGTAGAAGCAGTTAAAGCTCTTTAAGAATGAGTTTAGATATCAATACTGAGTTTTGACTGGGTTATCACTGCACTTTTCAATGCAGCTGCACTGTTTCGAGTCGAGAGAGTTGTTTATTTCTGTTCTGTCGTGGAGATAACACTCTAGTGAATCAAGGTTTTAAATAAGATATTTTTAGGGGTAGCATGGTAGTAGCAAATAAAGACATTGCTCAAGTTCAAAAACACATCAGATAGCTGCTTCAGGGACATGAGAACGAACACCTTGTTAAGATATCTTAAGCCTGAGGCTGAGATATTGGGAACGCTTATATATAATGAACATTAACTTTGAAATTGTTTTAAGAAGACATTTCTTGTATCCTTATCTTCAAATGCTCCATGTTTAAGTGATGTGCTGAATTGTCTTGACTCTATAGCTCATCTGAGCTAGCATGTAGTTGTAAAAAATGACAAAAACCTGCTTTGCTGCAAAATAGGTGCCACAGTGAGTATTGCTTATTATTAATGCAATTACAGAGATGGCAGCACTGAAGCCCAGTGTGATATTTTTTCACTGGTATTCTGGCTGCAAATTAAACCTCTGTATTTGCATGCTGTTTAGTTTAAAAATGTGTATCTGAGAAGATATTTTTACATGCACAACTTAAATGAAACTTTATTTAAATATGTTATATTTATTATTTATGTGTAAATGGCACTTTGTTATTGCTCCAGATGTTATACACTTACATAAAAGGGCAAGCTGTGTACTTCTTGTTCCTAGAGAGGCTTTGAAAAACAAGAGTGAAATACTTGTGTCTGTATGACTTACAGAAGTGGATTTGTGTTTAGTTGTCCAGTCCAAGAGGGTTTTTTTTCTGTTCTTTTGTGTAATACTTAAATTTCATCTAACCTGCTTGGAAAGCAGGAAACAAGGAATTGTGTAACAGTCACTTCAAATTCTGCTGCTGTTAGAGAGCCAGGCCTGGAATTTCAAAGCCTGAATTGGGCTTATTGGGAGAGAACAGCTAATGTAGTTCAAAATAACTTATTTTTGCTTTTAAGTCTTTTTATCAGAACAGAAATTGACTGTATGAAGTTTTGTTACTGAATAGAAGAAAATTAACTGTATTTTTAAAAATTAATATAATTAAGAAATAATTTTTGAAACTCCCTTATCAGTTCAGCTTTACAGTGTGGATTGGTAGATAACATTATACCAGAAAAGAGTGATATTTACCTAAAATGACAATGTCTAAAGGTAGCATTCAGGGAATAGCTAGATAAATATACACACATCCTCCTGAAAGCCATTTCATGAAGTTTTTTTAAGATCCATGTCAGCTAGGATTGACAGCTCAAGCAGTGTGATGTGTGTGGCTATTCCATGTACCGTACGTGCTAGCCTTACAGTAACTCTGCTTTGTGTAGGGATTCGAATAGATAGATAGTGCTTGAGTAGACCTAAGTCCTAATGGGGGCACTTGGCTTATTAGCATGTCTCTGAAGAATAATGTTACGTGGACAGGTTAGACTGTGCAACTAATTTTTTTTTCTTTCATCTTAGCGATTTAGAATCTAGACGAGAAGTCAAGAAAGAGGAAGGTGAAGCATTTGCACGAGAGCATGGACTTATCTTTATGGAGACATCTGCCAAAACTGCTTCCAATGTAGAGGAGGTAACGTTGCTGAACAGTGATATTTTACTGAAGCAGTTGTTTTGAATTGCACTTTGTTTGTACAGATACTCTTCCTCTAGCTTTTGGATTTCTTAACTTGAATTAACTGCTCTTTATATGATGAGAAAGACAATGTCTATGTTGTGTCTCATTGCACAGCACTAATTATATTGTTGAGACTCTAGTAATTAATATACTTGAGGTTTTATTTAAATATTTGTTCAGAGAAATGGGTACTTCTGTCTGCCCTGAAATCTAAAAAGTAAGACTAGAATAGGTTTGCTAGTACAAAGCAAGCCAAGCTACTGATATCCTTGGCAGATGTCAGTCTAACCTGTTCTAAAGACCTGCTATGTTTCCCAAGCTCTTCAGAGCAATCTATTGCAGTGCTTTGGTTGTAATCTTTCCCCTGCGCTACCTGTCAGGAATCTTCTTTGCTGCAATTCATGCACACAATTGCTTTTTCTGTCCTCTGCAGAGCTGCTGAAGAGGTCATTAGTCTGCTATGTATTTCAATAAATTTTTCAATCTTTGCTGTTTAAAGAACTTAAGTCTTTTTAAGTTTTGCTTGTAGTTCATACTTCAGAACGTACGTGAGTTCTTAACGAATCTCGCCTTGATTTATTGCAAGCCTTGTTTGTAGTGTGGTTGTGGTGGCTTGACCTCAGCCACCAACTAAGTGCCCATGTGGTTGCTCACTCAAGTCCCCCTGTCTAGCGGGATGGGGGAAAGAACCAGAAGACCCAAAGCAAAAAAAAAAGGAGGGGTTAAGATAAAGAGTTCAATAGAAGAAAAGAGGTGGGGGGAAGAATGGTGGAAGGCAGTCACAACTTCCCTGTCCTGGCTGTGTCTGCCCACACCCCCCATTTTGCCTGCCCTGAGCCTAATCACTGCTAGGGGCAGAGTAAGAAACAGCAAACCTTGACACTGTGTAAGCACTGCTCAGTAGTAGCCACAACACTGATGTGTTATCAGCGCTGTTTTAGTCCTAAATCCAAAACACAGCACCATACAGGCCGCTGTAAAGAAAGCTATCTCCATCCGAGCCAGGCACGGTACAGTGGTGGACAGAGAGCTCCAGCTGAGGTGTTAGTGCTCTGTAAAGCAGAAAGATCGCTTCACGTCGTCCAGGCCCATACTGAGTTCACAGATTCCCACTCACTAACCTTTTTTTATAATAGTATGACGTGGTTCAGCTTCTCATCCTACGTCATTTGCCCTTCCTCTCTTCTAAAATTGTCCTAAATGCACAATGATGGACAACCAATGTGGTGTTTTAGTGGTAAAGCCTTCTAGTTTTGAAATATTTAATATTTTTTGAAAAGTTATAGTAAGAGTAACAAACAGCTTTCACTGGCTTCATTCTGGTTTATTACTGCCTGAATCTAACACGAACACCTCTCACCGTGTCAAATAACACGTGCTAGTGAATGAGTCGTTCAGTACCGAACACATCTCTGCTCATCAGGAGGAAAATGAGCATCAAGTTCTTTGTCAAAGTTCAGATATAATCCTCTCCTGATGATACAAGTGAGTGATTGCACGCATGTACTAACTTTCTAATTCTGATGGAAAAGCTTTAGGATATAATCCTTTCTAGTGACAATCAAATGCATTCCTTAAATGGTGTTCTCAGTCGCACTGAGAGGTGGTATGATCCAGAATAGTTACAGGAGCAACATCTTAATCTTTGGGCCAGGAAAAATACACAGTGAGAAATAGGAGGCATGGCAGGTGAAAGATACGATACCACTTTGCGGACAGAAGAGAACAGCTTCATTTTAATGCTCAATCTGGACTCTTGGAGATGTTCAGTGGTGTACACTCCGAGCATGACTGTTGGCTTTCTCCCAGCAGAATGCATGGTTAAATTTGACCTGAAACATTGAACTTGTTTTTAATTCATGGTAAAAAGAATCCAGTGTTAACTTTTAGAAACTTGGCTACATCTGTTCTGCTTTCTGGAATTGTGGAGGAGGGACGTGCCCTCTGCAGTACTCTTTGCAGAATTCAATGTTGCTGATGCATTTTTCTTTCGGAAAGCACTGTGATGCCTGTGTGCACCTAAGTCTGCGGTCTAAACCCCAGGCGTGTTTGCACTTGTTGTAATCATAACATCAGTTACTTTCTGACCTTGCATTAAAACTATATATAATACTTAAGATTTTTTTTTCTCTCACTTGCAAGAGACATTAACAATTTTATCACATTTGTTTTTTCATTGGTAGTTCAACAACAGCATGTGACTGTTTATTGTGTCTTATCTGAAACGCACAGTTCAGAGCTTGCTGAGTGCTTTCTGCTTGGGCAGTGTCTCACTCTTGGAGAGGCAGAATAGGATAGCCTGCACAAACTGAGTGACCATGCAGTCCCCTACAGCACATGGTACTTATCTTTTTGTACCTGAAATATCATTTGTGTGAATGTTTTGAAGAAGTAAAGAGACCTAGCAGTATTTGGGAAGCTGGGATAACTTTTTACATTCTTCTTGCACTCCAGACTGCTACTGTTAATAATGATTAATGTGATCAACCTTAAGCAGAAGAGTTTTCTGGATACTGGTCAAACCTGTACTACACACCATCGCTGTTCAGAAGCTGCTCTCACTTAAGTTGCACTAGCGTATCACTGACTCCTGGCGTGGGAGTTGGTTTTAGTAAGTTGTTTCCCATATGGAGGGGATTATATAGCCCTATGCCAAGCTTTCATCTTAAGAGTATTGTCTGTGTTACTCGAAGTTGTCTGCACATAAATAGAATGCAATAATGGAGTCATTATTTAGGATTAAATCTGAATAGACTAATGGTTTTGACTGAGCAATGGAGCACTTCTGCTACATGTCGCTGGATGGTCATTCAATGGTTTTATTTCAGCTGTAACTTGATTTTCTCTTCAGGCAGCTTTTCCCATACTTTTGCTTAAATGGATAATGAATATTCGAAATCTCTGTATCTTCAACAGCGGTACTGCTCAGTCACAGATAAGGGAAGGAAGATGGCCTTCGGAATATTCTGAAGGGTAAAAATGAAAATCTCATGGAAAGATGATATTCTTAGCAGCTTCAAAATTGTAACTGATTTTCAGAAGTGGTTTTTCTTTCCCCTCCATACCCTCTGTAAACACAACTAATTGCTGGTAAACAAACAGTTGTTTGACCTGGTAATATAGGTAACAGGGATTTAGTTAATGTGAAAATTTTAGGAAGTTAATAGTTTTCATAGTAAAGTGACACACAAGATGTAATCTGGCTAGAACTTGCAGAAGAGCAGGATTGCTAGTTCATGAGAGCCTTTAAAAAAACCTCAACAGTAGGACTATCTGAACTGGTATCAAAACCAGTATTCCTTCAAGTTCCTTGAAATCCAAGTTCTGTGACCTTCCAGGCGTGTGAAGCTGGTACTTCAGCCAATTTTTCCTATGAGGAAATAGAGGAAAAGCTCATGTCAGCTCTGCTGTGGGAGAGAGGAGGGGCAGGACCCCAGGATCCGGTGACAATTCAGAGCTTTTACCTCCTTGTGGCAAACCCTTGGACTGTGCCCCAGCTGCGCAGTGAGGAACATTGGCTCTGCCACAGTGCTTGGGGCTTCTGGGCATCCCAAGGTATAGCAGAATGAAAGGCCTCAGTTAATTGCGGAGTTCAGGCATGAGAAGAGCATGAGAAGTATGAGTGGCTGCCTGCCTGAGCTGCAGGGTCTGCTGAAGAGATAGATCCTTAGTTCTGGGGGTTTTTTTAATTTTCTTTTTTTCTGCAAGTGCTCTGTCCTTGTAACTGTTCCCCAGCGGCTGCAGGCCTGTTGGGGACACTTTGAGCTCTAGTACTGTGCATCTTCCCGGTAACTTTGTCAGAAAGATTACCCTTGAGTGGGTACATACAAACAAACTGCTGCCAAGTTCTGGTGTGGGACTGTGCGCCTTCACTTCAAAATTAAGGCTACAGATGTGTCGGGGTGTGGCTGCTTCATTATATAGCACCTTCCTTCTGCTTGATAATTAACCCCTCTGTAGCCCCTGTAGTGTCCTAGGCTTCTTTCTGAAGGATCATTTAGCTGTAACAAGTATTGTCTCGCTGTGCATAAAACAACTGCTTCGAGCTTTGGGATCTTACTCTGTGAAGTGGCTGTCCAGCGCCATTT
The DNA here is from genome assembly GCA_013400615.1 of Syrrhaptes paradoxus. NCBI lineage: Eukaryota > Metazoa > Chordata > Aves > Pterocliformes > Pteroclidae > Syrrhaptes > Syrrhaptes paradoxus. The sequence goes on along the minus strand of VZTO01028145.1, from coordinate 19,722 downwards.
ATACACGGAGACGGTGGATGCTCTGGGGATAAATCCACTTGTGGTCCGTGGTGTTAGTTTCCAGGTGTGTTCTTTAATACTGGAGTCATCGAACTGGATTGTATCTTACTGCCTAGAGATAAGATGGGGAGTTGGGAAGGAGGCAGAAGTTGTAGGTGTTGGCTGACCGCAGAGGTGAGGGTCATGCTTTAGAATCTGTGAGATATTTAACCTGTAAGCGTTCCTCCTTTCATTGTAAGGAAGAATTCAGAAATAATGAGTGCCCAGCTTGGATTTCACCTTCGGTATTGCCGCCAGAGGGCAGCATGCCCCACGAGCTGCCAGCGCAGACCTGGATTTCTTTTAATTTTAAGCAAAGATGAACTTGTAAAATACGAGTTCTGAGAAGTATGGGTGATTCATTTACAAGTTTTTCCTGTTACGTTCAGCTTGCAGCTAAATCCTCAAGCACTCCTCATGGCCTTAGCTTTTTGAGAAAGAGAAGTGATGTTACTGACATCTATCAAGCAAAAACTAAAAGTAGCTGTCCTATGTCTAATTCTGATGCCCTTAGCTTATTGTAATTCCTACAACTTGCAGAGGTACAACTCCTTTAGACAGGACGTCGTTCCCTTATTTCCTGCATTGTTTTTACCAGTTACAGAGTTCATTTTTCCTGGTTTTGTCTCAATGGTAGTAAACCTACATTATTGGTTTACTTTGTGTGATAAAATGGACATCAAAGTTGATTTAATTCAATGTTCAGTATTTTTAGGATTAATTTTTCTTAAATGCATCATTTGTACTGTTTGGGGTTTTTGTGGGGTTTTGGTTATTGAGGTGATTTTTTTGAGGTGACAATTAAGAGATGATTTTTTTTTTATTCCTATGTAGTAATATGATTTAGGAAACTCCTTACACCAGTCATCTGCAGTGATATTATATGATATTATGTGATATCATACTGGTGTATTGTGACTCAAACCCCTCCTCTGTTAGCTTTGCTGTAAGTGCAGGTGTGACAACAACAAGCAGATCACATCTTACAAGACTTGCTTTCCCACTTGTACAGTAATGTAATTTTCCTCAGCAGAGTATCACTTATTTGAGAACCTAGTTACAATGTAAATGCAGCTGAAAAAACATGTTATATTAAAACAAGTTACTGAATAACTTGTATACAACCTTTTTAATGTCGTGGTACAGACACATTCAGTAGTCTCAATCATAAAAGTACCGGTAATTTCTGATGTAGATTAAAACCAAGAGCCGACCATTGAATGTGGACATTTTCTGGATCTTACATTCTTTTCTTTAATGTTCACAAAATATGGTCTAGAATTTTTATTTGGGAGTCCACCATACTGTTTTTGCGACAGTCTGTGTCTTTTCTGAGCCAAGGAGGTACGGTGCACTAGGGCCTGGCCAGCTTTCAGGTTACTGCGTGTAAATTCAGATGTAATCCGTTACTGTCTCTCCTGGGGTGGGGGAAATAAACCCGGACATGAGCTGGTTTGGGGTGGAAGTGCTCAAGTATCTTTGTGTGGTGCTTCAGTAATGGATGGTAATGCAGAGTGCAACCACAGCCGGCTTGGTGGGCAGCCAGCAGAGCCCACGTGCGCTCACTGGTGGAGGTACCAGGCTGTGTGGAAGTGGGTAAACGGCACCTGGATCCAAGTTGGTGAGTGAGATGCAACAGCTGTGTTCTTGCCGTCCCCTGCACGTGCTCTAATAAATCCAAGCTGGGTTTGAGGGGAAACCACTCTGTCCGCATCCATGGCTCGGTTAATGTAGGATAAACCACCCATAAATAACGGGGAGTTTTAGCATGCTGCCTGCTCTAGATAAGAGTTAGAACAGAGAGTATAAGAGATTTTTAGAATAAGTCAATTATACCAAGTTCACCTACTTGTCCTTGCTAATTGGGGCACTAGCATGCAATGCCAAAATCAGATATGATATTCTTAAAGCAAGTAGACTGCTGTTTTCAGGAAAAGTTCTCAGGGGGTTATTCTGAGTCCACCTACGCTTTGAAGCATAAGCTAAGTTAAAAATACAGGGATGCGAGAAACAAATGGAAGTCCCAAGGGATGGGAGGGTCTTTTCACAGCTGATTAGTTGTAATTTTTCAGAATCCATCCCAAGTGAAGAAAACGTGAGGTGGATTTATTATGTGCTGTGTTCTTCCGAAACCCTTGTTTTCAAATAGGAATTATTTATATGGGACCCAGCACAGCCTGGCGTGGGCCATGCAGAGTAACAGGATGGGCTGGTTTAACAGTCGTATGTGCTGCACCAGAATCGGTGGTGGAAATGTGCTGGTCAGGTCGTGTCTTTCCAAGGAGAGAACGGAGGTGAAGGGAATATATATGGGTTTTTCCGATCAGCAGTTTCTTGGGCAATATGCTTAATATTAAACCAGACTGTGCTGAGCTCGCTATGCTGTTTTGCTTTGTACAGTGTATGTGGAATAACTACGTTGGGGGGGTTGGATGCTGTTAAATCACACTCTGTTTCCAGGGCATTTTGCTATTTTTTTGTGAGGATAGATCAGTTACTGCTTAAGTATAGCATCCAGAAGATATTTTATACTGAGATGTGTTTAGTTTGGAGTTTATAGTCTGTTAAAACTGCAGTCTCGTTGCTCTGAAGCAATTTTTATAGATCTAATGTGATTCTCATGAAATTAATTCTGAGAGCCCAGGCGTACTCAGCCAGCATTTTCTAGAACTGTAGGAAGTGCCAATTGTTAAGTGCTTGTTTACATGAAGTTATCATAACACGTTGCTAAGACTTCAAGTTCTGGTTAATGTCCTACTGAAGTAGAAGCAAGCATCCTCACAGACTCCAGCTGTGTGAATTTCCAAGGTTTTTGACTTACACCTTTCAGTAGGGCCACGTATGAGACCATTACAATAATTAGTGTGTTATCAGAAACCAAAATAAGTTTGATTTTTTTTTTTCTTCTTACATTGAAAACTTCAGTTTCTGCAGAATTTGAATCAATTCATAGTTGGCCGAAAGCCAGTTTTTCTCCTCAACTCTAACGCGTGTTTGAAAAACGAACTCACTTCCTAAGTGCCTTGTGAATCTGCAATGATTAATTCTTCTCATTATTTTGCTGCAAATTCTCATGACCCTCTGCGATGATTCGATCACCCACTTAGAGTTTATGCATATTCATATCTTTCCGCTCCTGCTGCAGCCGTTCGAGTCTCCTTCGCTGGCTGCGGTGTGTGCTTGGTGCAGTAATTGAGCTGCAGTAGATTGATTACTCTGGGGAGCTGTAAGGCCTTTAAAGGTGAAAACATATCAGTCCTGTTAATTAGGAAACAAAGCTCTGGTGGCAAGTTCAGCAGTCAAATGCTTCCAGTGTAGAAATGAGGAAAGGTATGATTTGTTCCTCTCCATGAACCCTGTTTACTTTTTTATATTTGAATTAGGTCTGTGTTTGCTGTAATAGGCTGGCGCAGAAGATAGCGTGTCTTGTATGACTGCATGGTGGTGGTGTTTTAGAAGGAAAAGAACTAGATGTTTGATATCAGTTACTCACCTCTTAAATTATCCATTATTTTAGGTATTACTTGACCTAGAAAGTTAAATGAGAGATGAAAAATGGCATCACGAATTGTAAACTTTAACCAAAACCATCCGTATCATTCACTTTTTTCAGACCTGAATGTCAAAAGTCTCTTTTCTGAATTAAAACAATAGATTTTCAGAAATCATCATAAAGCCTGGGCCTTTCTGCTGTTAGGATGTCTATTGCCTGTCGTGTGCAAGATTAATTAAGGAGAATACATTCTTAAAATTAGGTGAATATTAAATGATAGCATAAGGTTTCATCCAGCAGACAGCGTCCTTACATCATCATTGTAAGTACCCCGTGGTTTTATGTTGCTAAGCACTCTAATCTAGAGTGGCCTATTACAAAGATATTAAGGGTAGGGGAAACCATCTGCCACACAATCTATCCATAAGGGTCAGAAATAAATAATTTACAAGTAATTTATGTATCTTAAAAACCACTTTTTCCCTGTAATTACTGGACAACAGATTGTAGAATACAGATGTTATGAAAATGCCACTTTTTTCTAAACAGCCTGTGATCCATTGCTGCTTCGGGATAGGTTATAGGATGCTGCTGTCATACCTGTTCCTGCTGAGGTCGGGAGGAAAAGTCTCCCTGAAACAACTGCATGTGAGACTGGACTCCAGTTAGTGCATCTGGCACCAAAGGATGTTACATTCATTGTGTTTGGGTTTTTTTCCTCTATTTTAGGCTTTTATTAACACTGCAAAGGAGATCTACGAGAAGATCCAGGAAGGAGTTTTTGACATTAATAATGAGGTAACTTTTAGTACTCTGAACGCTTTTTGTTTGTTTGTTTTTTAAATGTAAAAAATTTGCCTTCCCTAGAAGGCTGGACAGTAAAATTTGTTCCATTTGGATATAGAATTGTCTGCCATTGTGATAAAGATGGATTAAAATAAGTGACCCTATCCATCCATGAGGCATCACGAAATAATATAAATCCCCAAAAGAGAAGAAAATCCACTTTCATCCACTTCTCCATATGGTGTCATCTGTTTTCAAAGATAATTTTCCACTATGTAAATGGGGGACCATGTTGATATGCCAGATGCACTCCATGAGCTGCCCAGGATAGGGGAGGGATTGCTTTGAGAGTTACATAAAAGACTTTTGAGATGTTCCTGGGTTAGGTGGCTGGATTCCGTAGGGAATAAAAGATTAGCCATTTTGCCCATGCACATTACTGAAATTACAGATTATCGGGGCCTGGCTCTGGGCTTGCTTGGGGTGGGGGTGGGGAGGGAGCACTTTTGCAATGCAGGAGCCTAGAAAGACCTGCAATGTCTCTCTGGAATTTTGAAACAGTTGTGCTCCTGAAAATCTCGAGCAGGTAGGAGAGAGCGTCACAGCCACAGCAAAAGCAGATTCAAATTCAATGGCAGTGAGCAGAAATACTCGGATTGTATAAGCTCTCAGTGAACATTTACATAAAATGTCACACCACACAAAGTTCAAACGTGACAATGTGACGTAGTCAGTTGTTTCTGCTGCCCAAGTTGTTTTTTTTTAATCCTACATGTCCCTAAATATCATTGCTAAGGTGTTTGGTGAAAGCACCCGTGAAGATGTGCGCTGCCGCTCTGTTGGGTGAACAGGAGCTTTCTCCGGCTGGGACCGGCGGTCTGATGTTCTTGCGGAATTGTCCAGAGAGCAGGGAGGGAGTTGGCACAGCTCAGTTAAATAGCTTCACCTCTTTCTGCCTCATACATTTCAACATGAGAACATTTAGACTATTACAAGTATTGCTTTTATGAGGAAATACTGAGAAGCTTCAGTGGTATGTAAAATATTTGCATTAGGAAAGTTGCAGCTGAGTCAGACTGGAATAGTAACCTCTCAAAGACACTCCTGACAGGAAAATGTGTTTGTGAGTGTATGCGGCGTTTTGGTGAAACACTCTTAAAATTCAGTGTAGGGATGAAAAACTTGAATTTTTCTTTACATTTTTTTCTTAAAGAAAAAGCAGTCAGTGCAGTCTAAAGCAGACAATAATCGGAGTGTCTGGAGAAGCATGCTCATTGTCTCTGAGTTCCAGAGAGTAGCTGCCTGCCTTCCTGTGCCTCGCGGAGCTTTGATTGCACGGTGCTGTCGAGAGCCAACAGTCCGTGCTATTTATTTGGCTTTATGCCAAGTCTGGCTCCTTGATTCCTCAAGAAGTTGCTATCAGCCCAGAGGGGGCAAAACCAATGAGCCATAGGGCATGCTTTTTATTAAAGAGGAGTCAAAGAGCGAAAAGAAACCACATCAGCTGCTGTCAATACTGAGCCAGTGCCAGAAACCCCAAGGCTACTACTGTTGCAGAACAACTGCCAAGCACTATAAATCTGAGATTTACTGTGACGCAAAGTTTCCTTAAGAGCTTAATTTCTGAAGCTACTGTATTACTTTGAGAAAAGTGCTGTATTTTTAGGTAAAATCCACTTGAGGGAGTGAGGGTTAAGATATAAGTGTGATTTTGATGAATGAAAGAGCTCCGCTGTGTGTGGGTTCTTGGCAAGTAGCCATGACTTTGGGGATCATAGAAATTATTGATGACACAGAACACTCGTATGCCCTTAGCCTCTGCAGCTGATTCAACACAGAAAGAAATGCTGTCTGGAGAGGAAAAGTTTTATACTAAACTAATGGAGAGTTTGGTGAGAGGGGAGAGGTTATGTGTTCCTAGCAAATGTTGTGTATTTTTAAAGCCTTATGCCAAGTAGTATTCAAATACAATTCTCACTCTGTGTGTTAAGCTACAGGGTTTAACATCGAGATAAAATTGTAATGAGAAGGAAAGCACCTTTCTTTAAATTATATTTAAACGCTAAGGACATGTTGCTAAAAAATACATAAACTTTGCAGTATTTATTGCATACATGAGGACATGGTATGTGATCTAAAACAGAAAAAAGCTTTTCAAGTACATTAGTGTTCTAAAATAATTACACTGTGTGTTAAACTTCATTTCAGGCAAATGGCATAAAAATTGGCCCTCAACATGCTGCTACTAACGCGACACTTGCAGGCAATCAGGGAGGACAACAAGCTGGAGGAGGCTGCTGTTGAGCCTGTTTTTACTTTCTAGCTGCCTGGATGGGGCTCTACTAACTTGTTTGTTCACCTTCCCCCCCGTCCCGCTCGCCTCCACTTCGGGGCAACTGAGACATGAAACTTGTAAGTTGGTTTCCTGTTGCGGAAGAAGACTTTATCCTTCAAATTCTTGTATAACTTTGAATAAATGGTTAATGTTCACTTCAAGACAGATTTTGGAGATTGTATTCATATCTATTTACATTTGATTTCTAGGTCAATTGATGTGATTATTTTTGTTAAATGTTGTCTTGTGCCCTTGACTACGAACTGAATTGTATTGAACACTACAAAGTCATCTGAGTATTTTAATCAGTTTGTGTAGTTAGGTTTCCCAGTTCCTGCAGTTACCTAATGTTTAATATTGTAGAGCTGTCCTCAAGTTTTTTGTCAATTTTCAAGGCTATAAAGAGAAGCGGAAGGACTCTTTTAATTCTGTATTTATCACTTTCTGTATATATAGTTTAATAACCTGCTTGGGTGTACTTGCCAAGCTAGAATTCTTTAATGCATTTGCATAAATTCTATACTACTTAGAGCTTGAGAACTACAGGAGCATTAATAGAAATTGCTTGGACGCTAAATTTTAAGCCTTTTTGACATTGTTAGCATGTTCATCCTCCCCTGTCATTATCCTGAAGTCCAATAGAAATGCTTAATGTATATTACCAGAGGCTACATACGTGCTATCTATTTTAATGCCAAATGTTTGCTGTTTGTCCACAATTTCCACAGCACCTCTTCAGAAATGGATTAGCTGTTTGCCTTAACCAATACTGTAGGTAAAAACAGAGCATGAAGGAAAAGTAGAGGAGGAGTTGAGCAATTTAAAATGGCACATTATAAAAACATTAATCTTTTAATGTTTTTTTTTTCTTGTTTACCACTTGATTTCTAGGTATATTTTTCATGCAAGGACAGTTTTTCAACCTAAATGTACAGTGGTTGTGTAAAGTTTTCTTTCAGTGACAACTTGTAATCCTAAGTATATGGTAAGCATCTTGTCTATTGTGAAGAGGGTGTGAAAATAAAATCTGCCAGTTTGGAAATCATGATGAAAATCAAAACTAGAAATGCTTTGGTACTTCTTATGGTGGTGGTCGGGGGGTGATGCTTTGCCTCAAATGAAAGGGTTGCAACAGTACAAAACAAAATCCTGGTTTAAGTGTTTCTTTGTTCAAGTACAGAATATTCGTATCACTTGTCCTACAAATGAGGAAACAACTGCGTTTCCACCTCATGCTTTTTGTATAAATTGCAGATAAAAGGGTGACACTAATGCTAGGCCATGCTTCATGTATCAAAAAAGAGGGGGAGGAGGGACGGTGACTGCAGAACTTCTGTCTCACTGGGACCAATCCTGGCTGCAACACAGCCCTGGGGGACACGGACCCTCCTGTCGTCCACTCTTATTGTCAGAACTTTTAACATCAGAAATGAGTAAACTTCAGCCTGACAGGTGTAACACAGCAGTGGTTCTGAGACTAAATAAAGTTTAAAAAGCATGTGGAACCTTTGTTTGTATCTGGGGGAAGGTTTTACAACTTCGCTTACCAGCTTCAAATCTTCCATACCCATTCAGGAGCATTAGAAACAATGCAATAGAATTGTTTCAGCTGTTTGAGTTCTGAAGAGGGTACTGCCTTTACATCCTTCCAACTGTTAACTGCTCCTTGTGTCATGTTTGCGTTTATAAAATACAAACACTCTTCCAGCTGGAGTCTGAAAGCTGTGTCGTGTTGCAGTGAAACCCCAGGACTGAACCGCACTGATGCGGAGGGGAAAGGGGCTTGTAGTAAGGAGATGCTCACGAGCAGGGCTGAGCGAACAAGAACACTTGCTTGAAGGTTTTTGGAGTCTGGCAATGTTGTAGAAATGAATTGCTTGAGACAAGAGGAGAGGAAAGTAGGCTCTTCTCTAGCAGCCTCAGCTACATTACCGATGGGGGTGAATTTCCCCTAGCCATAAAAACTGCCCACCAAGGCAGCAGAGGAGGGGAATTTGTACCCTCGCCTGAGAAGAACAAAAATTCATGTTGTTGTAAGTGGTGATGATTTACGAAGCTAAAGTTCCTGACAGCCACTCATTTTCTAAAAGCACTGAAGCCGTCTCGAATTGACCGGAATCTAGGAGTCTAGGGCTATTACAACCACGAGCCACCCGCACTTTTTTGGGGGGTGAAGGGCAGGAGGAAGGTGACTCTAATACTGTGTATTATATAAAAATCTACTTTCAAACTAGAGCTAGAGCAAAACTGAAGTTTCCTTCCATTCTGCCTGGCTCTTTGTCACAGTTCTGTGCATACATGATCATTCCCTTACCAATTAGAAATCTGTGTGGGGGGTGTCCTGGGCTGCTGTGTGATTTTAAATCCCGAGGGAAGTCCTGCATGGCTTCTGGCACTGGTTACACCTATTTGTGCTGGCTGGTATGTGGGGGGATATAATTTGCCTGTTCCTCTATTGCATGAGAGGGGAGGGGGAAGACTAACAGGTTTGATTTGGATACCTTCATAAATTTGTTTGCTGATATCATACTGAATGATTTGTATACACTCCATGTTCCTCCCCCTGGGCTCTCCAGCTTTTTTCCTGCCACATTATTTCAATGTAACTTGAACAGCGTGCAGTGGTGATTTATTTTAATGCGGTACTGAAATCTCCGTTTGTAAATAATCCAGGCTGCTGCTGGGTAAGTAGCTGATGAAATGTCTTTACTGGGTCTGCTGCGTATGAAAGAAACCACAACATTAGGCAATAAAAACTACTAACAGAATGTTACAAAACCAAGACCATGACAAAAAAGCAGCATGCTGTGGATCTATCATTTTTATTCTTGGGACAGATTTTATTATTTTTGGAACTATTACAAGACTTATGTTAAATATTGTGGATGATAAGAGGAAACAGACTCTTGGCAAACATGGAAAACCAATTACAGCACATTACCCTATTCCCCTTCCAATAAAGGAGGGGCGAAGCTCAAAGTTTATTCTTTGCTTAGCAGCTGGAGGAGGACGAGGGGGAAAAAAAGACCTGTTCCTGCCTTAGGATTGGCTTGAGGATGGAGATTGTTGCTGCAGCAGTTTCACCGCGGGCAATCCAAGCGGGAGAAGGCAAAACCAGCGTGCTCTGCAGCCAGGTGTACCCCAGTCTAAAGCAGTATCTTAGCACGGGAGTTCTGATTAAAGAAAAAAACTATTCTATGCTATCAAGTGTGCTGTTCACTTAAAAATAATTTCTTAAAAATTGTGCTTGGTTGCAAGCCTTCAATACTGCAGATGTCCCTGTTGTGCTGATTTCTCTTGTTTTGGCAAATGAACGTGTATCTGATCGTCAGACACAGGATTTAACTGCTGCGTCCCATGGCTCTGGGTGATGCAGAAGTGAAGTAAGGTGGAGGGAGAATCTCCTCGGAGGTTTGTTCAGAGGTCAGCCGGCTCCGCTGTCTGCACACCCCGTCCCACGTTACAGCTCTCGTACAGTTGTCCGTGGCACCGTGCATGCAGACGAATCACTGCATCAACATGTTTGTTGTTTTTTTTTTTTCCCTCCCACAGCATAACTCTAATTTTTAAAATTCCTCCTTTAAGGAGTCAGAGATACAAATGTTTATATTGGGCAGAATCTTGTTGATGGTTGGGCCTAGGGTACGGTTGGTGTAAATTACAGCAGGACCTGATCAGCCTTTCTTACCCTGCACTGGGCTTCGCTTAAGGATCAGACGAACTGGAAACGGATTGTTTACTTTTCCTAGCCTTAGACGTGAAATGCTGGGAGGCAGGAAAATCTTACGTGAGAGGAGAGCTCAAAGAGACCAGGGTGCAGCGGGAACCGTTGTCCATTGAACATTCTCAAAGTTAAAATAATCGAGTGAGCAGAACGTTGTCTGACTGTCGCTGGGGAAAACATTTTCATTTGCAGGAAATGTTTGAAATAATGTGATTTAAAAGGCAGTGAATTACCGAGGGTGCTCAGGAACACAAAAGCCCCTGGGGGTGTTGCTGTCTCCCAGGAGGATGACGCAGGGACAGGATGGTGGTCCAGGGGGTGTCACCCAGCAGCTGCGCTGCCGCCTGCGCCCGGGAAGGGGTTGCTGCTCCAGAACAGCGCTGGGCTGCCTGGGAGGAAAGAATTTTAAATTTGGACACCCTACCGGCAACGCTAGGACCAGAGGCAGCTTCCAGACTTTGAAGACACTTACTGTGGTTTAAGGAGGAGAGATGGGAACAGCAGCAGAGGGCGTGGGGCAAATTCCCTTGGCAGGTGCTGGCTCAGAAAAACCAGAGTCTGCACCCACCACCTGCCTGGGGTTGTTGTGTACAACTGCAGCAAAGCTTCGTCTTGAACATAGCTGAATTGGGAATTTTTTTTCCCCATTTTTTAATCACAGTTTAATTTGTGAGGATGACTGGACCTCATTCATGGGTCGCTGGTTAAACATCTTTAAGATGGAGAATATCAGAACAAAAAAGAATTTGTGTTTCTGGTGTCCTTGAGAGTCAATCCAGCAAAGCGTGACCGACTGACTGGAACTAACTGGTCACCGATGGGGGTCTGGCCAGCAGCAGTGATGTGCCAAAACCCAGCGGCCAGGCTGTGCTGCTGCTCCTTGCCTGGTGTGGGTCAGCCCTGACCTCGGGAGGAAAACCCTCCTGCACAGGAACTACAGCTCTTGCGGTGTCTCCCGTAGCTGTTGCTCTGAAGCAGAAATGAAGTGTGTGTGATACTGCAGTCCTGGCCGGGATGTTTCTGTGAATCCACATGACTTCAGAGAAAAGGGCATTGTTACCCCTGAAGGGAAGTCTGATCTCATGGCACAGCACTGCCCCGCAGGACCGACCCCTGAGCATCGTGAATCAGAACTTTGGCATTTTCTCTGGATTCCTGTCCAGGTCAGAGTCTATTTTATTTCCAGTTTCCAAAGCTCCACGTCTTGTTTCTTGTATGTTTCTTCCCATCTTCTCTTCCTTTTTTTTACTTCAGCCACCTTTTCCCTTCCTAGTTGGAGTTTGGGGAGGGGAAGGTGCCTGTTCAGGGGAATGACTCAGGAGCAGGAGCAGCATACTTCCAGTTCCCTGTCCTTCTGCAAGACCTTCATTATCACGGGTTAAAAACCACTTAGTTTGTCTCTTTTGAATGAAATGATGTTTGCTTATAACCCCGTTGCTAGGTGAACTTAGCAGAGGTGGTTGGTCTCTGCTGAGGCCCCGGGAGAAGTTGGGGAGCAGCAGGGAAGCTCCCTGGGCTGTGCCCGGCAGGAGGCTGGGGACCCACGGCTGGTCGAGGTCAGAGCCCTGCACAGGGCAGACGGTGGTTTGCAGGCTGGAGGTTTGCGTGGAGGCTGCCAACCCTGCCTCTGAGGGCATCCCCTGGCCGTGGGAGGCTTCAGTACAAACAGAAGAAAAACACAGTTGCCTATTAGCAACTTTTTTTTGCTGAGCACCATCTGAGCAGTGGAGGGTTTTTTGGTTGGTTTGGGCTGTATTTTGAAGGTGTGCCTGGCCTACTGGCTTTCCAGTTCAACTCAGTTGCTCTGCACAGTGAAAAGCCGTTTTCCTTCAGTGTCGGGTGAACTCTGAAGTTCTAAAGTTGCCGAGTTATTGTCGCTCACCAGATGTAGAGAGGATCTGCTCTGGGCTGGAGTAAAGGAGAAGCTGCTACTGAAACTCTTGCGTCGTGGGCCAAGGAGAGAGCTTCCCGCTGGGCACGGAGGAGACGTGTCTGGTCCTCTGGGGCTGGGAGCCCGTCTGTTGAGCTGCCTCCTCCTCCTCCTCCTCCTCCTCCTCCTCCTCCTGCTCCGCGGGGACTGCGGCGTCTCTCGGGGGGGTGCAGCAAGGCCGGACCCCCTCCCCAGGCTGAGCACCCACCATCCCCGGGATCTGCTGCTTGCTCCGGACTCCACTCCGTGAGGTCATTGTTCCTCCCAGCGCTGGGACAGCCACGTGCTCCTGCCATCAGCCGGGACAGAAAGTGAGAGGAGCCTGCCCGGGGCTCCAGGGGCTGTAACCTCCCCTTCCCCGTCCTGCCCGGGAGGGCTGCTGCGCTCCCCGCGCTTTGGGTCTCGCCGTCGCGGCACCCGGCGGCCTGGGAGGGCTCGGACGGACCACCGCCGCGGGCAACCACCGTCCTCCCGCCAGCGAAGCATCCCGGGCCATGGGGTGGGGGGTACAACCCCGCTCGGGCGGCACCGAGGCCTCGGCGGCCGATGGAAACCCGCGGTGTTCCGGCTTAGCTCCGGCGCACCCCCGTTACACCGGGATAAATGCGCTGCGGGGGCTGAACATCGCCGGGAGCCGCTTCCCTGCGCGGGGGAGCCGCCACGCCGGCCCGACGGAGCTCAGCCCCCGACGGAGCGTCCCACCGCGTCTCCTCACCGGGTCCCCGGGACCCTCCCGCCGCCCGGGCAGCGCGGCCGGGCCCCTCCGCCCGCCCCCACCGCGGGGAGCGCACCGGGACAGCCCCGCCCCTCACCGCGCGGGGGGCGGGGCGAGCGACGGGGCGGGGCTCCCCGTTGGCCGGCAGCCGTGCTGATTGGGCCCNGGGGGGTTGGCCGGGGTGGGGCTCGGCCGTGGGGACACCGCGGGGTCCTTCGGGTCGCGTTCCCCATCTCAGCCCGGGTCCCCGGGAGTGTCCGGCACGGCCCGGGGGGGGGGGTCCGGGGAGGATGCGCCGCGGGGGATGGAGCAGCGGGTCCCGGGAGCCGAGCCCGTCGGGAGGGGCCGCGCTGGGTGGCGGCGGGGCGCGGCGGGGAGCCCCGAGGTTGGACGTGTCGCGCAGCCCCTGGAGGAGCCGGGCGGGAGATCCGCCCGAGCGCGGGGGGCTGCTCTCCCCTGCCGGGGGGGCACACAGCCGGGGTCACCGCTCGGTGCCTGGGGTCTGTCCCCCGGCGTGACCGCAGCTGCTGCGGGGACCGTCCCGAGCGGTGCCAGCGCTGTTCGCCGGCAGCCCCTCGCTGGCCCCGAGCGTCCCCCTGCGAGCGCAGGGCGGGGCGGGAGGGAAAACTCTTCCCTGTGACCTGGGGCTGGGCTCCCTGTGGTCCCTGCAAGGGCGGCTCAGGCTGTCGTTCCCCCCCCCCACACACAGGATCCTCCTGGAGCCCGTCCCGGGGCCCCTCCTCTGCCCCAGCTGCAGCATCGCTGCCCCCCCTGTTGCGGTCCCCGGCCGGCTCCGGGACCGGCTGTTTGCAGGGAAGACACCGTGTGAGTGTTCGGCTGCGAAAAATAATAGGAAATGAGAGGGTTTTAACTTCTTTCACTGCATTTGATTATTTTCAACGCTATTGCCAAAAGAATTTAAACTTCTTCTGTTCAAAAGTTACTGCAGTGGGGGAAAAACACTTTCTTCCACTTGATTTTTGTACCTGGTAAAAAGGAGGTGAGAAAAGAAGCGGTAAAGGTAAACAATTTGATCTTTGAGTGGTTAGACAACGGAACCTTTATGTCTGTAAATCCTTTCCCAACATCAGCAACAAGTAAATGTTTTTACTGTCACCTGTTTCACTTGTGAATGCAGCGGGAATCTGGATTGTGTACGCTCACACACACCCTCTGTGCTGAATACTGGCTTTAATTTTAGTACAAACTAGACTGGACAAAGATAAAATAACGTTTTAAAACTCAAGGAAGTGCTCAGAAGCTGACGGTGGGCTTAGCGGGTATTTTCGGGACAGACAGCACACCGCAGGCGTGCCTGGACGTTTGGCCCTCTGAGCAGCTTGGCATTGAGGAGGCAGATAACTAAACTGTAAACTCCGAGCAAAACCACTTCAGTTCTCACAGATGAGCCTCCTGACGTCCCTAGTTTAGGTGGGTTTAAATAAATGGAGAGATGCCTTTTATGCGATGCATTCTTTTAGGTACCCGCTAATAGCGTGTGTACATGGGAACAGTGTTTAATAGAAATTCAAGCAGCATCTGAAAAGCACATAAGCCTAATTGATTCCAGACACAACCAGCCTGGATTTTGTTTCCTCTTATTCCAACTTTCTGACCTCGTAAAAATTATCGTGATTGTGTTCTAGTAAAACAAGGCCGTGATCCTGCAGAAACTCCCGCGTGTGCTGGCGCTGAGGGGCGAAGGCGCGTGTGGAACAAATGGCGACAGCACTGGCCCCCGGCTCGGTTGTTTGTTTTCCTTTGCTGGTGTCTAATCGTGGTGAAGCAACAGCCTCGCTTCTGCTAAAAGCTGAATTTGGGTTTTCATTTTTAAAGGAGGTGAGGGATATATAGTGAAACTTACAATTTGAGGGGAATTACAGGTTTTAAATTCTTCCAGCAGTTTAAGCTACTGGGATTTTGTGGCAGAGACTAGGGGAAAGAACAGGGAGGGTTTAGAACTATGTGTCGCCTGTCATTTCTTCAGCACAGTGTGTGTGTGCGCAGTGGTATCTTTGCTTTTCCAAAGATTGTTTCTAGGGATTGGTAGGAAAGTTTAAGGACATAGTGGCATTGATTATAAGCCTTGTGGTACTGTTTTGCCTTTGTATAAATATGTGAAAAAAGACCTGGGACAGCATGAAGTGTTGGATGTGCTGCTGTCTTTGGCGCTGGAGAACTTGTATGTTTTCTGCTTGACAAAAACCCAAGGCCCAGGTACACGGATCCTTTCATTGCAATAACTGCTGCTGCTCCTGGATTTGGGAATCTGCAGCTTGCTAGCCTTAAACCTTGTGAAATGTCTTTCCAGCATGTTGAACTGGACAGATGAGCCCCTCTCTTTATTTCTCTGANCGTCTCCCCCTTTTTTTTTTTTTTTTTTCCTGGATCCAGAATAAACGACGTGTCTTTGTCAGCCAGCTCCCATGGGGCACCCCCTGTAAGCGCTGGGATCGCCTGTTTGGTAGCGAGGAGGCTTATAAAAAGAAACTCCAGGTGGAAGTGGGCCTTTTCCTGCTCCTCCCTCCGTCCTGCTCCAATTCCTTTTCCTCCGGGCTCTGAGCACTGCCGGCCTTGCAGCCGGAGCTGTGGATGGAAGAGAGCTGTGGTCGTGGGACCGAGGTACCCGGGTATCTGCCCTCACTTCTGCGGGTTCACCGAGGTGCTGGGGAGTTTCCTGTGTGTAAGGTAGCACATCAGCTCGCCATGCTCATACCACAGCAAAGGTAACTTTAAAAAATGAAGCCTATTTCTGGAGAAAACGAGCAGCATTAAACTTGGTTTCTAAGACGTTGGCATCAGTAAGGCTGCCGTCGTGTTTGGGCTTTTAACTCCCCTGCCAAGTGCCCAATTTCCCTGCAGAGGGCAAGGTGGGCACGGTGCACGGCGGATTGTTTATTAAATACAAAAATCCTGACGTCACGTGCAGGGTTCTGACACAACAGTCGTGTTGCTAACCTGCTCCACCAAAGATTAAACAATAAATATAGTGATGCCATATTTGTTGTCTTTATCTTCTAGCAGCCGTTCTACATCTTCTTTTCTGTTGCGTTGTAGAAGAGTTTCAAGCGAGATCCTGCCACGTCAGCAGCGGTGATATCATCTGTGCTCTCAGCGCGAGAAAAGCAGCGTGTTCTGGCTTGCGTTTTTAAAGAGAGGAAGCAACCGGTCCATTGCTGAAAATTTGTGCCGTCCAGGGCAGCAGCACACAGTGTGCGGTCTCCGAAGTGTGACCTGTGGCGTTCCAGGTCCCCTCCCTCCTCTGCCTCTGCGGGATGAAGGCGCGAGGTCTGTCTGCCTTCGCGGAGATAAACAAGTTCTCTGCATCTGCCCAGAGTGTACAAGGAAATACAGCGATTGTGCAAAGGTGCGTGTCATCCCCAGGCGCGTGCACAGGGAAGGTGAGCTTCTGGCAGGTCTCCGTGCTGCGGGGCTGAGGCATTCCTCTCTAAGGCTGAGACAAATTTCTGATGCTTACGCAAGACAGGGAAAGACAAGGGGCAGAACGGAGGGATGCAAAACGAGGGGTCTGGTGGTGGTCACTGCTCTGTGGCTGCAGATTTATTTCTTCCCCGCTGGCACACAGCAGCGTTGAACAGCTCTGCTTTAGGTCACCTCAGCACCAACGACACGTGCGCAGCGTCGCGTGGGGCCGTGTCTGCCGTGTCTTCTGTGGGACATGTGGATGGAGGGAGGTATCTGCTTGTTAGATTCAGTTTTAAATTTTGTATTTGTAAGGTTCCGTTCCCGGTGCAGTGCTCGAAATACTTTGGTGGTCAAACCCTCCTCAGCCAGGCAGTTGTTTCCCTTCCTGCAGGGAAGTGCTGCGCGAGGGACACGGGCTTGGCTGGGTTTGGAGAAGCTCTGGAGGTGGGACAATGACATGCTTACATGTTCGGTGAAATATCGGCATTTCGGGGTGTCTCGGTACCCACAAGAATTAACACAGGCGACAGTGCCAGGGCATTATCCTGTCCCTCCGTGGTGGGCTGTTTCCCCAGGGTAGGGGTTCCCTTCTCTTGGAGCGTTTGTGCCAGGGAGGTGACCACCCCCGCTGATGGCTTTGCTGCCCTGTGACAGCAGAACTCTGCCGCAAGCTTTACCTGTAACTCTGTACGAGACTGTTTGCTCAGGGGAGAGTCTGAAATCATGGAAGAAACCATTTTTTTTTACTTTTTCTCCTCTGTATAAACGCCCAGTGATTTTATGTATGTCCCTGTATCTTTCTGAAACCAAATTTTCCACGCAGACCCTTCTGGAGCGAGAAGGGACGGAACAGAGATGGGAAGAGGCTGAAGAGGTGTCAGCAGATGCTCTGCTGTAAGGCACCGCGGTGCTGCTGTGATAAAGCTGGGGTAGGAAAACACGCAGGATAATATAGATGGATGTAATGCATTTATGAAATGTCTCAGTTACACCAAGCTGGGAGAGTGGTGACCACTGTGGATGGTCCGTTCAGAAATCAAAATGATCTTAACAACTGCAAAAGTGACATTCAATTAAAACAATCCTCAGTTTCTTGGGGAAGTCAAGGTAGATGGCTACAGGGGGGTTGTATAGTCCCTAACCAAACAGCAGCGGACAGCAGGATGCTTTTGCAGAGTGCGATGCTCTCTTAGGATTTATCAATAGGTGGCACATGTAAGTCAGAGAGGAGGATGTCACGATGACTCCACTGAGTGCCTTCGGTTTTGTGTTCTGTGCTGAAAAATGAAGTACAGCACGGGGTGAGAAAAAATAAGAGATGTAGAATATAAAAGGAAATGGTGAAGGAAGGGAGGATGTTGAGCCTGAAAAATAATTTTGTGAGGGAATCAGGTAAATTTTCCCATGTGTAAAGGGTGACAAGAGGTTTGATCAGCTGTTCTGAATGCTGGGGGAAAGATGACATGAACTGGGTCTGAACAGAGGGAAAATGTCTCAGATCAGCTGTTAGGAGGGTGGGAGGATGATTTAAATTGGATATGAGGAGGGTGGGGGGAGATGCAACAATAACTTTTAAACCATGCTAGTGAAACAGCAGAGCCAGCTACTGAGGAAGGCGGGTATCGGCTCCACGGAGGGTTTCTAAGAGCAGGTTAGACAAACATCTGTTGGGGATTGTCTGGGGCTACTTTATCCTGTCTTTGTGCGGCCGGGGGGGACCAGATGGTCCTTCAGATCCCGCTCAGGCCGCTTCCTAGAAGTTTACCAGGCAGGGAGGGGAGTGGACCTGAGTTTAATGAGAAAACGGTGTCATCCTGTTAGTTGATCCTCTTTCAGAATAGAAAAAAATCAGAGAGAAACCACATCTAACTTAACTGTATAAGTAAGTGGATTTTTTAAAATTGTTGTTGACTTGCAATTTTATGAAACTTTTACCCCCCCAAAAATAAGGAAAAATTCTGAAGCTGAACACATGCGAAGTGTTCCTTTCTGCGTTTCTAGTGCGGCAGTTTCAAGAAACAATTTTAAACATTATCTTTTTCTCAGTGAACATAGGTAGCAAAAATAACAAGTTTATAACTATTTTTCAGGGATATTATAAATGTGTGTTTGGCCGAGGGTTTAAATTGCCTCCCACTTTGAAACAAGTCACAGCCGATGGCGTGGGTGTTCCTGAGCATCCCGAGAAGGTGGCACCCGGGTGCTCTGTGCGAGCGCAGGAGGCGGTTGTGACGGATCGCTCTTGCTCCCCACTCCACAGAAGGAAGAAGTTATCCAGCACCGGCTCTGAAAAATCTGTCTGGAAGGAAAGCTGAATGGAAACGTGAGAGCCAGCGCCCCGCTTCCTCGGCAGGTGAGCTCCGCAGCGTTTCCCTGCCTCCCCCGGGGAGTTCCCGGGAAAGAGCGGCTGTGGAAAGTCCTGCTCACGGGAGGAGACGTGACCTCTCGGCGAGGCAGATCCCATTTCACAGGCGGCTCTGAGTCAGGGTGGAGCCCGCGGACTGAACTTTGTGTGCGAGAAGGAAGTGATGCTGGTGGCAGTTTGTGTTGCTCAGCGCAGGAGTTGCTGTGTTTTTGTGTCAGCTGATCGTCCCACCGGCTGCGTGACTTCACTCGTAGATATGATGCCTTCCATTTATTAAGGACAAAGGTCAGAAATTGTCAGCGGGGTGATAGCTGTGTCATGCCGTCCAAGAAGAGGCATGTTCTGCTGAGCTGTCGGAGGTGGGAAGGGGAGCGCTTGCTGCTGCTCCTGCCCGGGGAGAACAAACCCACCCCGAAGCTCTGAGCTGGTGTCAGGGCCCACGAGCCGGCGTCCTCACAAGCAGGGATGTTGTGGAGTAGGTCAGTTCCCTGGTGTTGCTCTGTTTTCACAAGAACTTGCCACCATTCATGGTTAAAGAGCTGGCCTGTCTGACCCAGTGGCTTGTCCCCATGAGCAATGGGAGCTGGGGTGGGGGGTGTTGGGGTGAGCAGTTGGGCACTGCCCTGCTTGGTCAGAATTTAGACGGAAAGCCGACGGATCCTGCCTCTTCCTTTGGCAAGCTAAGCGGTGAGGCTATTTGGGAAGGACAGAGGGGTGCTTATCTCCTCTGTGCCCCTGGCACCCCTCGGGGTGCTGCCTCCCAGCTGCCCAGATCCTCGCCGTCTGTGGCGGTGCCTGGGCAGCGTTTCGGGGCGGTGGGATGGGGAGAGGGCAGGAGGCAGGCTTGGGGCAGCCACCCACAGCTGTGTGTACACTCGTGCCACCACCAGTGACGAGTCACGGTGTGCT
>VZTO01028144.1:0-17054 GCA_013400615.1 Syrrhaptes paradoxus | reverse complement strand
TCAGATTTGGCAGCTACTGATTGGATACAATAATTCAAAATTCTAAATAACAAAATCACTATTGGCTACCTTCAATCCTGGGAACGTAACCTTCGAAGCTATGTCAACATAACCTCTAAAATAACTTAGTTGTGCTAATTAATTTCTCTCAGTTTCTCCTTATCTTCCTCACGTCCTGCATAATTGGATGCCTCTGCACACCTGGTTGCTTTTCTTCTTTCCCAGGATCCTTTATCAACCTTATAATTACAAAGCCTAAAGTTAGTATCATAGCTAAAATTCTCCTTCAGCACAAAGCGCCCCTGCATTCTCCAGGAGAATATCTCCCTTCTTCAGGATTGGCATGTTTCTGAATATGGGAAAGTGCTTTGGTTTAAGGCTACCAAATCTGCTGTGGGGACTTCTTATTTTTTATCAATACTTCTGTTTTCTAGAAATGAACAAAACCTCAATACCATCTCATTACTGACTTATTCCCTGAAACTACACAAGTTCAAATGGCTTGAAACCAGGTAGAAGTCTCTTGCTGCACACTGAGAGAGGTGTTCTGGAGCTAAAAATGACACCAGGGAACCTCACACAAAATCTAGCCCTGGTTCTTTCTTCCCATGTGCTTGGTGATCTGTGCAGATGTGTGCACTACCAAGTGTAGTTGGGTAGGTCATTGAGGTCCTGCTCTGAAGATATCAGCATCCGAGGGGCATGGTTGTCCTTTCGTTCAGCACGGAAGCCCCAACACTTGCAGCAAAACCTTGCTGTAAAATGACAAGCACACAAAAAACCTCATACTAATAGTGCATACCATTCAGCCAGGCATGGTTTAAAAAAAATAAATAGAGTAACTAATTATTTCAGCTATGTCTTTATAGAAGTTCAGAATTAAGCAGAACAGTTTCTGAGATGCTACCTTTCAGAGCACTCTAAGTTGCTAAGTTGTTATATGTTGAGACTACATCACCCTCACCACTTCCCTAAATTTTAATTGAAAAACAAATAAAAGTAACCCTGGACCCTGCATGCAAAACTCCTTCTTTGAAAGGCAGTTGCAGTATGTAACTATATGATAAAATATGCAAGTTTGACCTGTGTATGAGCAGGAACACAGAGTGCTGTGTACAAATAATGCAGAAATAATGTCAAATGAACACAGACAAAATGTGCGATGAGGCCACAAAGACAATGAAGACTGTCATTAATCACTGCAAATCAAGGCAGTTAAGATGCATCAGTGAAGTACATTTTTGGCACAGCTACACAGTTATTCTAAACCATTTTACTTGGTTTTAGACAAGTGCTCTGCCAGTCCATTGGCACGAAGTAAGCAGACACCAAAGCAGTTCTCATGCCAGCCACAAAATGCAATCATCTGGGAGGTAGCTTGGGCTGGAAAAGGATATACACACAGGAAAAGATCCCAGAAAAGGAGGATACTGCACCAGAGGTGGCACATGCATTATGGATTTGGTGAGCTGCCCCTTGAATTTCTCAATTTTTTTTTTTTTTTTTTTTTTTTTTTTTTCTGAAGGATCAGGAAGTAGGGCATAGAAGAAGTGAGGCTGCAACTGAAGCTGAAATTGACTCCTACTGCTGCTATGGGCATCACTGTCCTTAGCAGAGGCTGTAGGTGTCTGCAGGTCAAGAGTTTCCTCCTTTCCTCTGCTATGCAATGCTGGGGCCTGAGACTAGGGTTATACATATCAGTGCTGATCCTCTCAGGCAGGTTGAACCCAGGGTCAATGCGGGAGTGAGCTGAT
Organism: Syrrhaptes paradoxus; assembly: GCA_013400615.1. Classification (NCBI taxonomy): domain Eukaryota; kingdom Metazoa; phylum Chordata; class Aves; order Pterocliformes; family Pteroclidae; genus Syrrhaptes; species Syrrhaptes paradoxus. Next base: position 15,300 of record VZTO01028144.1, on the reverse strand, counting down.
TTGTCCCAGCCCATTTTGGTTCTGGAAGTGCCATGGGGCTTTTGGGAAACAGCACTCTAGTTCCTCATCTCTTTCTCTCAGTAGTTCATGCTGAAAATGAGTAAAAATGAATTAAAGAAAAAATCTAAAAAATTAAGAATAAAATAGAAATAGAAAATAATGAAATTGAATAATATTAAACTTAAATAAACTACATTTAAGTGGGGCTATTGTTCTTTGCATTCTGAGAGAAAAACAATTCAGAGACAGAATTGCCATGGCCTTTCTGCAGTGATACCACACCTTACTTTTGAGTGACGCTGCACAATGATGACATTCCACAGATTTTTTTCACAGTACTTCATTAACCTAGTTGTTATTCCAGCAACAAAAGTGTGCATTTTTGTTATTAGTGAAGCACAAACTCATAAGGGCAGTAGAACTGCATTTCTCTGCAATTCTCTGCCAATTCAGAAGTTTTATGGGGGTAACTTAAATACCTTTCCTTCTGCTTTGAATCCACTGTGTGTTCAAGCTTTGGCATATTATTTGGCAGTATACCAAAAGTTTTTATCATTATCAGTGTCAGATGCTCCTTCTGCTGAAGTAATTCTAAATGAGAAACTGTGACTCTGTGTAGGTCTTTTGTATCCTGGCATTTGTCACCTACTTTGAAAAAGTGTACATGTAAAGAGATGGGTTATGAACAATATGTGTTTTATATATATATATTTAAGTTATATTCTCATTCCTCACTGGCAGAAAATTAAGAAACAATCTTCTCAGAGATAAGACATATCCCCACTCCACCCCACCCTATGGTCGCTTCCCAGGGTTGTTGGTGCTTTGGCAGGTAGGTTCCTAAATCACTCCTACAAAGGTTGAAGGAGTTTACTTCTTCAGACTATGAAGGTTTTGGGGGCAAATGGGGAAGAGGAGGTAGTATATGTCATTGGGTGTCGCAGGAAAGGTTCTTCCAGTCTGAAATTTCTAGTGGGCTGGTTGGGACCCTTGGAGAAGTCACCTTCTCCTCTGCATGGCCCAGCCTCCCCTGTAAGGAGGAGGGAGCAGAGTGGCACACTGAAATGAAAAAAAGGAAACATTTTTAGAAAAGTAGGATATCAAAAAAGTCATTAGAGGATGCAGTCTTTTCTACTATTGTAGTATTCTCGCCTCCAGGAAAGGACACAATGCTTTGTTTTCATACTTTTTGCAGTTAACTGTCTTTCTTTAAGATACAGGGGGCAAATTCTGCTTTCATTAGTAGCCATCAGCACAATGAAAACCAATGACATATGATTTCTGTTATTATAGCATTTACTGTTTACCATTGTAGCTTGGAGCTGTATTCGTCGCAGACCTGTGGAAGAATTTAGATCTTAAAGAATTAAAGGTCATTAGATATGCACTTTTAATGACCTCACTGAATTAAAGGGAGCAAAAACTGAAAATAAGTAGTTGCAAGGTGACTTTCATGCATGGTACCTACAAGCTGGAAAGAGGGGATATTTGTAAACATGCAAATTTTTTTGGCAGAACAATTGGCATTTCCTTTGCTATTAATCCTAAGAATGGGATACAACGTTTTGCCACCCCTCCTGAAGTCTCCTCTGCAGCTCCAGTGATGTGTTTTTGGAACAGCCTTGTCAGTTTCCAGAGAAGTGAGTGCAAAGCTAGAAATTCAAACTAAGACTTCACAGCATGATCTTGTAAAGGAGAGCCATGAGCAAGGAATAAACAAACTGTGAAGTATACATTTTTTTCTGAGATAAAGGAGCACATCCGTTTAGTCTGCTGAGAGTCCAGTGCAAGCAGACAGATTAATGCTGAAATCCAAGGGCCGTGTCTTAGCCCACATAAAAGCATTTTCCAGGGGTACTTCTGTTTTGAGACAGTGGAAGTAGTGAATTAAAACTGCTGCCCACACTTAGTGCTACGTATCCAAAGCAATGTTTGCATGCTTTGGAAAATATAAGTCAAATCCTGATTTATTTTTTTTTTTTAATTTTGATAGCAGCCATTGTTGGACAAAAATTAATAGTGGATGTCTCAGGCTGAGCTTTCACCAAGTCAGTGCAAGGAGCGTGTGTTTGTAGGACTGTGTTAAAGCCAAGCGCTTGGCCTGACAACACATCTTTACCACAGCTTAAACCAACTGAGAGCACATGGACTGGAAGAGGTTTGCCTGGGTAAAGCAATAATGGGGCAGCAGAAGATTAGCTGAAAAAAAAATTGATTTAAAAATATTTTATCAGATTTTTTTTTTGTGGTGGGTTTTTCTCAGGAGATGCAGGGTTATAACTCAGGAGAGGTGACTTCCACAATGTTCACACACTAGATTGTATGGGAATGCAAAGTACTTTTGCCAAAATGAAGACAAAAATTTCCAGAATTTAAAGTTGTATGAGTTTGTGGGTTGTTTTTTTTCTGGAAAACTCAAACTTTGCAAGAGAAAAAAAGCCTCCCGGTTTTCCTGGACAAGAATTGTAAGCAGGAAAACCTTATGAACAGTCAGAATACTGCAAATATAAACAAAATTGAAATTTCTAAAATATACATTCAAAATGAAAGCGTAAAAAAACCTCTTCCTTTTTTTTTTTTTTTTTTTTTCAAGTTTGATCAACCTTTTTTAAGTTCTTAGTTCTCAGAGGAATGTACAGGTAGATCTGCCTAGCCAGGATTAGGATCAAGACTGCCTTTTACCCATTTGTCTCCGACCAGGAGCAATGTACTTTATTATGGGACTCTGTTGGTGTTTAATGTTATTAGCTGCAAGAGGCATTGTTCGTGTCTGCTCTGCAGATTGCCTGGTTTAAAAGAGAATGATGTAATGCAACACAGGACAGCCACTTTCCCTGCAGTAATTTTACCCTGTCCCTGTGAGAGGGCCACTTTCTAAGACATAATCTGTCCTCATCACCAGCAGCACCAATTTTGCCCCTTTTATTTTGTTTGCCTTGATGTTCCACTGGAAATGTTGGTTCAATTTCGGACTGGGACTGGAGCAGTTGGCTTCCAAAATGACATTTCAGCTAATCAGGAAATGGAGCCGGCTCAACATCTGGCTTTTATTTGAGAGTAGCTTTGCATCTGAATGGTGAGCCTAGGGAGTGGAGACAGCAGCAGGACTTTGATCTGTCACTGCTTAATTTTGCTTGGATTACTGAGGTGACTGTTAATGTCAGGAGGGATTCAACAACAGCTTTGCACTAGGAGCTTCCTGCTTGAAGTTTTTCTGCCTTTACCAGATTGGCTGGCCACTGAACCATTTCTGTGGCTGGCATCATGAGGTAGCCTCCCTGAGAAATGGAGATATTGTTAAATAACTAAAATTAAGATTGGGAGCTTATTTCTCACCTTGGTGCAGGACTTTTTCATCCTGATGGATACCAGTGAACCCTTCTTTAAAATGAGGTGAATGAACGGTGCTTTGGGGCCAGTCTTTTGGCAAGAATAAACTGGCTGCTTTCAGCTTTACCAAGCAATAATATCTGTGCTTAGTGCCTGTTGATGGTGAATCTGCACAAGAATTGCTTCGCTGTAAGCACTTTGAGCATCTGTTGGTACATAGTAGTTTTTTATAGCATGTATGTAATTATCCACCACCATTGAATTACATCTAGAAACCCATGTCTTGTCTTAGAAAATTCAACTCTGGAGAATTTTTTTTCCTTGCCCAGCAGAAAGCAAACTAATAACGGGATTCTTCTTATCATTATACTAGTCTAGCTATTTTTATTTACAGAATTTGCTCTTAAACATCCATACACAGAAAACCTGAAAGTTATCAGCTAGTCACAAAATAAATCAAACATTTGATCAAAATGCAAACATGCATGTATTTCTTCAATCACTCACCTGAATACTTCTGATCTAAATACAAGTGAGAAATGTGTGTCTAAGGAGCTAAGTGACACATGGGAACATCTGAGGATGTTGACAGTCATAGAATCACAGAATCATTTAAGTTTGAAGAGTTACATCCTCGGCTGATGGATCCATTGGTCTTTGGACCATAACAAGTCTTTGTCTGACTTAGCAGACTATGTAAGCATAAGCAGTGTTTTGGTTTCAGGATCTAGCAGGAGCCTTAGCATGGAAACTTTCTTCTGTCCAATGAGGGAGGGTGGGTTCTGGTTTCCCTTTTCAGGCTGTCCTTCTGGGTGCAGATGGAGCCAGAACCATCATTTCACATTGCTATGCAGTGCCAGCTTTTATCAAAACCAAGCACTGGAAAGCTAGGAAATTAATAGTTAAGGGCATTATAAATCTTAATGGAGGCTTCATATAAGCATTTTTATTTTTATTGAGTGATTAAGCAGTACAGGTTTCATCATAGCACACATGAAACAATGGAGAGTGAGAAGGAATGGCTTATCAGATTATTCAATTAAAGGAGAGAAGGGCTTTGGCCAATGCATTTTATTCTTATTTAGTTTATTATTTACATTTATAGAGGAATTTAACAAAGACATCTAACCCAGTGCTCCAGGCATTTTTACTCCGTATTAAGGACAAAAGGAAACAAACACAGCTGTCCTCCCTGAAACTAAAAGAAAACCATTATCAGTGTCCTGGTTCAGCAGCAGCTTAAAGTTGAGCACCAACTTAAGTGCTTTACTGCATCTGTGACAGAACTGGAGTGCTGAATTTCCAACTTGAGCAATGTTTATCTATCTATTTTCAAGATATTCTTCGCAAAGGATTTGCTGCAGTCACAGTCTTTAAATATCCTTAAAAAAATATCCCCACTAAGGGGATGATAAGCATGCAGTAGCTTGTTTTCACTTGCAACAAGCACATGTTTGTGAGTGCACATGGTCCAGGAAAAGCTTGTTCAGTGACTTGCACCAAATCAAGAAACAGAGCTAAATTTAACAAAACAAAAATGGAGTGGAGGGCAAAGACAGGCTGGGGCTTTATCTGGCAGGCGAACTGAAGAGGTCTTTGGAACAGTTTCAAAAGGTTTCCATTAAGAGACAATAGCAAGTACAGAAAGATTGTTCATCAACAGCTTTTAGAAGCAAGATTGTAGAACGGATGGTCATGATAAATAATGGGGAGAGATTTGTGCAAAGGGAGATTTAAGCAAAAATCTTACACCAAATGTTGCTGTGTAGGAACAGGGGCGAAACATTCAAGAATATTCACTGTTGCAAACTTCCAGCTAACGTGATTTAGCAGCAGTGTAACTGTCTCACAGTGGCTGGGAGCTGCCACAAGACATTCAGTACCGTATATTTTTCTTCATGTTATTGAGAGTGAAAGGTTAGAGAGAGACAGGGTTTATAAAAAGCAGACTTTGCTCCAAATATTTTGCTTAACCTTCATAAAATATTCCCAGCTTCAGTGCAGAATTCGAGGACTGGAAGAAGGAGAAAATATGAGGGATATTTACCTTTCAGTTAGCCCATTTATTCTCTCTTAATTAGAATTCCTCTTTACCAAATGACAAAAAAAAAGGTTTTAATTTGGATGTAGCAATACAGCAATAACCCCTGCGTTATCAAGGTGGGCAAGTGATGTGGTATTACAGAACATTCCATGCTCTTCAGAGCTAAGGTAATGCTGCTATGTGTAACTTCCCTGTAGCTCGACATATCCAGAAAAAGTTATTTGGTTCTTTCACCATCTTACAGTCCATGGCACTTGGCCACAGCAAGGTGCTGTTATCAGCTTTTGCACTTAGACAAGCAAAGTCACCATAAGCGTTAGTCAAAAACTGGGGGAAATTATGCAGTTATTTTCATTCCATAGTTTTTCAAAAGGAGATTTTTTTTTTTTATTTATCCAGGCCTAAAAGTTGTCATATGGAAGCCCAGGTAGAACACCATAAGGTTTAGGTTAAAACCTAAAACATAATGCTATGCTCCTGCCATTTAAGAAAGACTATTTCACAGTTGTATTGGTCATTTTGGTTGTTGTCCTCAGTGAAAGATACACACAACTTGGACCCATGTAAGCCTTGGAGAGTGTAAGGACTCCTCCTGTGGACTATGGGCAGGTGATGTTCAACACCTCAGTCATCAGCACTGCAAAGGACTAGATGTAGCAGGGCGTGAAAAATGGGAGATACAACATAGAATCATGAAATGGTTTGGGTTGGAAAGGACCTTGAAGACCACTGAGTTCCAACCCTCCTGCCATGGGCAGGGACACCCTCCACTAGACCAGGTTGCTCAGAGCTTCGTCCAACCTGCCTTGAACACCTCCAGGGGTGGGGCATCCACAGCTTCTCCAGGCAACTTGGGCGAGGGTCTCATAACCCTCACAGGAAAAAATTTATTTCTAAGAGCTCATATAAATCTATCCTCTTTCAGCTTAAGACCGTCACCCTTTCTCCTATCACTGCTTCATATTTGTAGGTTAATTTGTGACACCTTAACACTCTTACTAATGAGAACTAAACTCCATCTTCTGGAGGTCATGATCTGTTCCCAGTGTAACAGGAACTGTGCAGGGATGGTGAGGCTTGCAGAAAACCCCTCAACATTCAAGCCCTACCTGCAGCCCTGGGCAGCCAGCTCACAGGCAGAGCAACCTCCAAGACCTCTCTGACTTGGAGATCCTTTTTCACAACATCCAACAGTTACTGCAGGAAATCTGCCTCCTGGGAGAGAAGCCTCAAAACACTTGTCAAAACCTTGCACAACATCAGGTCCATTGAAAATTACCAGAAAATACAATTGCACCATGCTGCAAGTAGACAGTAGGAGTGCATTGCCAATGTCCCTGAAGCAGTATTTTTTTTTGAGTACATGGGCTGTATCCTCTCCTGTTCAGTAGATAGTAGTCTTGGCTGAAGTGAAGGAGGAGGGCGCTATTTCCTAGTCCCAAAGATCAATCCTAAATGCATGAGGAAGACATGTCAAGAAGCTACCTTCTATCTTTCCATCCATAAGACTGTGGTAGGCTCTTATGCTTCTCCTCTCTCTGCAGCTGTTCCCGGTGCTGCTGAAAAGGGAAAAAAACCCCCTCTTATCCAGAAGTTAGGATCTGGAAAGAGTGATTCGGGAGGGAAGGAGGGAGCAGGAAAAGAAAATACAGCTCTCTGGCACTTAGTAACGGAAAACAGAAGGAGTTGGACTTTGTTGCACATCTTCGCCTTTCACCTCTTCCTTTTCACAGCCTTCTCTGAAGCAATTGGAAGTTGTGCCCTGTTTATTTTTGCTGGTCTGATTTATAAGGAGACAGCATACAGAAGTGGAAATCTTTTTGTTCCAGCCAGAGGAAAGGATTTGAGGGCTCAGATACACTGGAAAAGCCATATATGGTAAAAGCTGAGGGATTTTTCAAGCTGTTTTTAATACCTTCTTCATTATCATTATTATATATTATTATTATGCATATAGTCTCAGACTATATATAGTCAGACTATATATCTGATTATATAATATTTATATTAAATATATATTTATGTTAGAGATATTATACATAAATATGTATATACATATAATACCAGATTTATGTTTATTATTAGTGAGGTTTTTGGAGTGAGGAGGAGCTTGCACTGTGAGCTGTTATCAGAGGACACATTCCCCTCTAGGTCAGGTGAAAGCAGAAGGTGAGAAGAGTACCAGTACATGATATGAATCCACCACTGCAACTCCCACGTGGTACCTCAGACTAATGCCATGATGGAAAAGAAGATTAAAGTGACAGAAAGACAGTGTCAAAATTATTTAACTCAGAGAAACATTTTCCATTTTGGGAACAAAGCTTTCCAGACTTGGCTGTAGCCTTTAAAGATATGCTATCTCAGAAGACTTTTTTTTCCTCTCTGATTTTTCATAGCAGTAATCACGTGCACAGGCAGGGGGAAGGAAGGGGTAGTGATAAAAGAAAAATTGCACTCAATTTATCCTTAGGAAGGAATTTGATTATGAAGTAATGGAATGAATGTTACCCCTGAGCGATTTCCAGGCAAATTTTACAGATTAGCATTATTCCCTGTGAAAATGTTGGTGATTTTGTACCTAAGCCTACAATAGTTGGAGACTGGGAGATATACTGGCATGTGCTGCTCTTGCAACTTCACAAACCTAGCAGTCTTGAAATTTATGAGGAGCTGCCTGCTTTTTATTCCATTTTCTGATCCTGCTTGTGTTTGAAAGTATGAGTTGGGGAGTGCATTCCCAACGGCATCTCCCAAAGCAGTAAATGAAAGAGGAAAAGGGAAAAAAATAAGATAAGCTCTTCTTGACTGGGGAATCTAGTGTTTCACATCTTAGATGCATTTCAACATCTCAGCCTTCACATCACGGCTCAGCTTACATTCCCCTCCACCCACAAAGGCCGTAAGACTGAACCTTTTATTTCCCTTTATAACATTTCCTTGCATTCCCTGTGCCACTGGTTTCTTCCCCTCTGTGATGCTTCCATTTCTATTTTGGATGTTATTCATCGAATGAATCTGGTAACAGTTAAAATCAGATATCCGTTGTCATACGACCTACATAGCGTGTAATGGAACTGGCCCACTCCAAACAGCTTGCCACTGAGACAAGCAGAGACTGTGTGTGGGTAAAAGACATGCTAGTGTTTTCAACTGAGAGTGCACGATTGTTAAGAAAATAGCTCGGGTCATCTGGAAAATTATAGCAGAGCCAGGAACGGAATTCATGTTTCCTTGTTCTTTACTGTTCTTTACCTATGTTTCCTTCTCCATATTGGCAATTTTCCATAAGCTGTCTTAGAAAACAAATGAAATGTGTAATTCAAAAATAATGCAGGAACTAGATGTTTAGGGAATGTTTCCACGAGAATGACATTTTTTTCCCTGAAATACAACTAGAATTATTAAATTATACAGTGCTTGTTAAACTTATTCTTTACAGGCCTCTTCTGTAAGGCTGAAACCACTTCTTCCATATCCACTACTGAGAAAGGCATGATTATGTGATTTAATACTTACATCAGAAATCACCAGCTTATGATTTATTTCCAGAACACCTGAGTATCTTTCAAAACAGAATCGGATAGTAATATCCCTTCTTTATAGCCACTCAGTGTATTTTCCTCTTCAGAAAAAGAAAAATTACTGATTTGATATTAAGCTATGAGACTTCATTTCTAAAGGCTGAGAAGTGATTACGAAGCATTTTGCTTAGGAATCTAAGCTTTGTCCTTTCCTGTCATGCAGAGGATTTGTGACTGCAGCCAGTGCTTACTTTATGGTGAAGTGAGGATCTGCCTTGCTACATGTTTAAAGAAAACAGTTACAGAATAAATATCCAGGGTTTACATTGGACAGCCAATCTCCACTTGACATCGTAAAGTAACTTAAATTTCGTAAGGCTGTCTGCTTTCTTGGTGTACTGAGCTGACATTTACTGTTCGTGCTTCCACAGAGAAGCCCACGTTCCCTGCTATATTATCCTTATGTGCCTCCATATTCTGGTAAATTTTACTTTTGTTCAAAAGCTGAAGGTCTTTCCCTGATCTCAAGACATTCTGGCTAAAGAAAGAACTAACCTTGTCCCTCTCAACATGCTATGTTAATTCAGATTGATGCTTAGGGAATTGGTCAAATTTAGTGCCGACCTAGTTAGATCAACTTGAGTTCTGGCAGGAGAGGGAATGCATATGTGTTTTTAATTAATCCCCTGCCTAAATCAAGGGAAAGGATATTGCATTTTTCAGCAGAATTGCTCCACACAGTGCTGACTGCATGTATTCAACAATTCTTACTCATGTAACTGAGAGAAGCCATTGGAAATCTTCCAAACCTCATGCAGTTTTTGCCTAACTCTGTTTGAACTCCTCTTTACCTTGTGCAGGGCTGGAGCACTGGAGCTGTCAGCCCCAGGAGGAGCTCAGTACCTGCACTCCTGTTCAATGAGAAACTCTGCATATATAGAGTACATTCCCCCGGCTATGACCCCAGTGCAATTCAGCCCTTAATATTAAACATCATGAATAATCCCATCCCCCCCCTGGTCAAAGACATCAAGCATTTGCTCAATTTTCAATTAAGTCCTTGGTAGGAAACTAGGTATGTGTTAAAGGTCGTGTGTTACTGAAATGGTCACCAGAAAAGCTAATTATTTTGTGTTGGCAGACTGTATGCAATAAGTTTTGTTGTTTTTTTTTTTTTTGTATATGCTTTTTTGTCTAGCTTTTCAGCAAACAGATTAGNTCCTTTCTCCTCTCCTCTCCTGCTTTGTTTTCTCTTTTTTCTATTTTCTTTTTCATTTTTTTCTGTCCTATTTATTTCCTTTTGAAGGGTCTGGTCAGGCTTTGCTTTCTCCCACTTCCTGATCTGTTTAGGAATCAAATGACTCTTTAAACATACAATTTTTCAGTCCTTTTGATTTGGCTAACCACAGAGGTCAGTTTTTCATTTATAATTTAAATTATTCCAGATGTTAGCACAAATGAGAATTGCAAAGAACTCAGTTTTGACATGCTCTTTAATACACCATGTGGTTACAATTTATAATCAAAAGTCACCTTTCCCAGGATAGTGTGGATTTTGAAGGTCAGAGCAGGTAAGATATTTATTTATTGGTTAAGACAGTGAAAAGTGCTAAGGTCTGATTTTCAGTGTCTTAAAGCACATAAATCTACATGTAGGACGAGAAAGAAACACAGTCATTAAAAGGCAGGAGTCCTGTCAGGGGTGTTTTCCTGAGTTCCCTCACTGTTGCAGAACAGATGTACAGAAGGAGGACTAAAGGAAAGACAACCTTGCCAGATTATGTGTAAGGAAAGACTTTGAGACCAAAAAAAGTGCTCGAAGAAGAGATGCTTGAAATCCCTTTCTGCTAGGCAAAAGACAGTGATCCAGACTGAACTATTGAGTTAACAAATTTCCATAGTCTTTGCTTTATCATTTTGCCTTTACAAACCCCTGAAAAAACAATATGCTCTGTACAGGAAACATGTTCTGAATGCTCTGTCCTTTCACCTCAGTCAGTGCTCACTGGGGTGAGCAAGGCATAGACCAGGGACTGCTCAGGCAGACAATCTCCCTGGCACTGCCTGTGTCCCTTGCATATGTTGGAACTGATACAACTGAAAAAATAGTCACTTTTCTTTGCCAGGTGTTACAGTTTTGCCCTGGCTGGCAGTAAAACTCTGCACCACTCATTCATCTTCCCCCTTCCCCACTCCAGGGAATGGGGAGAGAATTAAAAGGGTAAAGGGAAAAGAGACTTGTGGGTTGAAATAAGAACAATTTAATAACTAAAGTACAATAATATTGGAAATAATGATAATGATTATAATAATAGTAATACAGACAAATATATAGATGAGTCACACACAGTGACACTGCTCACAACCTGATGACCAAGGCTCGGCCCGGACACCTTGAACTGGCTTACTTCCCACTTATACAGACCAACGACAGAGATTGGGAGGGAAAACTTTGCTGTATGTGGAAAGACAGGGCAGCACATGGCAGCAGCAGCTGTGGTTTGGACTGATTTCAGTCTTGCTATGAAAAGAACCCCCAAGTGGGTATGGATGGTGGTGTTTCAGGGCACTGCTATAGAGAGGAAAGCTTGCATTGAGTATTCCTTGTCTTACCAGCCTTCTAGAGTTTTTCCAAAGCCTACATGTTGTCAGAGCAGGGGACACTGCTTAAGCTGTTTTGATACTTTGACCACAACACTTTGTAGGAACTTTTTTCTCGTTTAATCTTCTTTTCCCCCAACACGAAGAGAAATATGCTTTGCAGGAGGTGGAGTTCAGTTCCGCAGTATAAATGTATGGATTAATATCTCAGAGGCTGGTGTGTTTAAGTTAGAGGTAATGCACACCAAGTGATTTTTCAGTGTATTTTTGTACTTTGTGCTGGATTGTTTCAGAAATCTCTTGAGCAAGAATGTCTTCACAAGAAATTATGAGACAAATTACAGAAGATAAAAAGAATTTTATAAAACCCAAACAGTAAAAATAAAACTTCTCACCAAGATTAATATGAGTAGCTACATCAGGTGAGACACTTCTTCCTCTCCATCCTTCAGTACTATTTCTAAAGCCACAAGCACACCAAAAAGTAGCCCCTTGTTCTCCAATGCAACATGCACATATAGAAGCAGGAGCTTATCTGAAGAGTGACATACTTGAGGCCATCCATACTGTGCCACAGCACAGGTCTAGCTTCTTCTGTATCCTGCTTCCAGCAGTCACTTTAAGTGGCTACCTGACAAACAATATGAACAGGCCAAGTATACCTGACACTTACCTTCAAACACTCTGCCAGTCCCCAAGTATTTCCACTTCAGGGTGTTTCCTGCACTTGCATGTGTTCCTGTGTATTTAGTTAACCCCAGTGGTCCTTGGGCCATGTAAACCTGCACTATGGCAGCATCCTTTGGCAAAGAGTTTCATAGACCTGCTGCCTGAATAATCACCTCCCAGTGTTTCTAACCCGGTTCCTGCTCTCTGAATTTGATACCCCTTTGTTCTAGAACTGGACAATCATTAACTCTATCACCTCCTCTCTGGTATTCATGATTTTATAGACAGATGTCCACAATATCCCCCAAATGTCTCTCTTTTGCAGGTTGAGGTGTCCCCAGACACTCAGCAGTTCCCTATACAGAAACAGTTGCTGATCTCTGAACATCCTTGACTTACCCTGCCCCAACTCCATTATTTCTGTTCTGGGATTACAGTCCCAGAATTACACACAGTATTCAAAGGGTGACCAAAACACTTTATTTATTCAGTGGCACAGTGATATCTTCTGGTTTGTTCTCTGTTCCTTGATAGCTTTTGTCTTCCCTTTTTTGGACCACTATTTCACACTCATCTGACATTTTCTTGGCACTACCTCATAACCCTAAAACCTCTCTCCTAAGAAGTCATCATCCACTTAGAGTCCATTATTTTATGTGGAAAGCTCAGATATTTCCCATTGTAGAACACTTTATGTTTAATTTCCCTACACAGAATTTCATGTTGGTTTCTCACCCCATCACTCAAATCTGGCAGATGAAGTTGTCAAGCCACTAACCATCAAATTTAAAAGGTCATGGCAGTCTGGTGAAGTTCCCAGTGACTGGAGAAGGGGAAACATAACCCCCATTTTCAAGAAGGGTAAAAAAAAATGACCAGGGGAACTACAGGCCAGTCAGTCTCCCCTCTGTGCCTGGCAAGATCCTGGAGCAGATCCTTCTATGATTCTATGAACTTTCTCAGCTCTTCACACTCAGCACTACTACTTGATACCCTCAATGTCATCATCCTGCAGCTCTCCCCCTTTCCTGGGCTGTTTATGAACACATTCTCTAGCACAGATCCTGCTTGACTTCCAATAGTTTGATCTCTCATTTACTTTTTCCTGCCAGAAGCTTCTCTTATGACACGGCTGCACCATTTCCTTGAAACTTTGATAAAGATTGTGAAATAGTTGCACACACATTTATATGTATATGTATAGCTTGAAAAGAAAACTACATTTTCCATTTTACAACAGCAGTAGTGTGCTATCTTTTAATGAGGTCAAGGCACAAATCCTTGAGTCAGACTTCCAGTGCATGGTGTTCTTCAGCTTGCCCAGTTGAAATGACCTTTCTGTAGTTCAAATAATTATTTTAAAGCTCCTTGTCATGCCACAGTAATGAAAAGAGAAACAAATAGGATTTGCATCTGACAAAAACCTGTCTGTTTGAGTCAGGTACAACAAATTCCCTTTCAATACAGTGTTTTTACAAATGTGCCGACTAGGTATTTTTCTCAGTGTTACATCAGGGAGGGAAAATATCCATGAATCATCCTGCTCCTGGCTGAGGAAGACCTGCTTCAACTTGTTCTTCCGAGACTGACATTGCTCAGTTGCAGGGGACCACGCGCAGGGCTGGGTCTTACAGCAGCACTTTTACAGGAATAGGTGGTGATTTAACAGCGATCTTTCAGAAAAAGAGGCTGCATGGTACCGGAAACCTGAATATTGGCTGGAATTTTTTTTTAAATCAGATTACATTTATTAATTTACACAGAAGCCAGAAGCATGATGAGAGTGCCGTATTATAGTTTTCCAGGGTTAGCATCTAACTTGCAGTAGTTTAAACTTCCTTTGTGCTAAGCAGCAGCCGAGCAACCTGCTATGCAATATTTTTCAGGTGGGGGCACCCAGAACATCGATGTGGACCGCAAGGTCCTGATTTCTCATCATTTACACCCATTGGCAGCTTGTCCTCTGATTTCTAAAGGATTTTAAAACTCTGTGAATGCTACTCTGCTATTTGAATGGAACAAAAAGTGCCTAGCCTTTCCTATTGAGGGCATGAGATGTGAAAAACTTTGCAGGTTCACAGCACTTTCATGCACTGATCCCAAGTGTGCTGGCATTGTCTTGGTCCTTTTTCTATTTACTTGTTTTTCTGTAGGCTTTCACATGCTTTTTTTACAGTCTGTGATGTTTGCAATGAAGTCATAAAGCTCAGCTAACAACCCAGACTCAGGGAATACAAGTTTGGATCATTTATACTAGAAAGGTGCCATAAAAATTACATAATCTGAGCAGAAATTACTGTAGGAGTCCTTCGCAAATTGTATCATCCTTGTCTGTGAATTTGTACTAGACATAAAGCAAAGAGAAAATAATTTCTAGGGCACACCAAGGCTAATACAGTGAGATTAAATACAGTCAGCAAACCAAAACAACATCTGGACTCAGTGGTTAATGGAACATTTCAGTATGGAGTTATAATGCAGCATAATGCAGTAATGTTAGCTGATTTTTCACAGACTGATGGTTATACATCATTAAAGGTTTTTATGCCCTGTTCAGCAGCTCTGAGTGCTGCTCCTGTTTGCAGACTAGGATCAGCCATGAATAAAATTTTTTAAAGTCTTGACTAAAGGAGTGCATTTTCAGACGGTACAAATAAAACATAGACTTGGAAACACTAATTCTGCCATAGCCTTACTCTAGCCATGCATGACACCACAACACAGCTATTCCTTGTTCCAAAAATAGCTCTCTTGAAAGAGAAGGCATTTCCTTTGGAAAAAAGAATCTACCAAGAAGGATTTTAAAACCTAAGCTTTGTTTACTTGGTCGTTTGTCCTGTTGTGAGTCACATCTTGTAGCAGAGTCCAAGGGTCTGTCTGGACAACCACTGTTCAGAAAATAAGTCAGATATGTGTCACTGGATATTATCTTTATTAATTTACACTGTAGTAACACTCCACACACTATTTGTAGATTGCCATGGCAGATGTTGTGGAGATGCTATTCCCAGCTCCGCACAGGTCCTGTGATCAAACATTGACAAGAAAGACTTCATCATATTTTTTCTTAAGGAGAAGAGCATAAGATTGTTTCTGTCCCTTATACATGTATCATCCTGTCTGTTCAGTGGC
>VZTO01028143.1:0-17186 GCA_013400615.1 Syrrhaptes paradoxus | reverse complement strand
TAGGGCAGTGAGGAGGGCACACAAGCAAACTGACTACCCTGGGCTTCAGGAGAGCAGACCTTGGCCTCTTCAAGGATCTACTTTGTAGAGTCCCATGGGATGAAGCGCTGGAGGGAAGATGAGCCCAAAAAAGCTGGTTAATATTCAAGGATCACCTCCTTCAAGCTCAGGAGTGATGCATCCCAACAAAGAGGAAGTCAGGCAAAAATGCCAGGAGGCCTGCATGGATGAACAGGGACCTCCTGGACAAACTCAAACACACAAAAAAGGAAGCTGCGGAGGTTGGAAGCAAGGACAGGTAGCCTGGGGGGAATACAGAGAGACTGCCTGAGCATCCAAGGATCAGGTTAGGAAAGCTAAAGCCCTGATAGAATTAAATCTGGCCAGGGACGTAAAGGGCAACAAGAAGAACTCCTACAGGTGCATCAGTGATAAAAAGAAGACTGAGGAAAATGTGGGCCCTCTCCAGAATGAAACAGGAGACATGGTTACCCAGGATACAGAGGAGGCTGAGGTATTCAATTACTTCTTTACCTCAGTCTTCAGTGACAAGTGCCCAAGACACACCACTCAAGTCACAGCAGGCAAAGGCAGGGACTGGGAGAAGGCAGAACTGCCAGCTGTAGGAGCAGATCAGGTTTGAGACCATCTAAGGAACCTGAAGATACACAAATCCATGGGACCTGATGAGATGCATCTGGGGGTCTTCAGGAAACTGGTGGATGAAGTTGCTAAGCCACTATCCATCATGTTTGAGAATCATGGCATTCTGGTGAAGTTCCTGCTGACTGGAAAAGGGGAAACATGACGCCCATTTTTAAAAAGGGAAAAACACAAGACCCATTGAACTACATGCCAGTCAGTCTCACCTCTGTGCTCAGCAAGATCTTGGAGCAGATGCTCCTGGAAACTATGCTAATGTACATGGAAACTAAAGTGCTTGGTTACAGCCAACATATCTTCACTAGGGACAAATCAAGCCTGAGCCTGACTCAGTGGCCTTCTATCATGGTGTCACAGCGTTGGTGGGTAAAGGAAGAACAAAGGACATCATCTACCTGGACCCCGCATGGCATCCTTGTCTCTGAACTGGAGTGACATGGATTTGATGGAAAGGACCACTGGGTGGATAAGGAATTGGCTGGGTGGTCACACTCAATGGATTGAGGCCAATGGGTCAATGTCCAAGTGGAGACCAGTGATGAGTAGTGTTCCACAGGGGTTGGCATTGGTAGCAGTGTTGTTTAACATCTTTCTTAGAGACATGGACAGTGGGATTGAGTGCGCCTTCACCAAATTTGACAATGACACCAAGCTTTTTGGTGCAGTCAACACGTGGGAGTGAAGGGATGCCATCCACAGGGACTTTGATAGGCTTGAGAGGTGGCCCCATGAAAACATCATGAAGTTCAGCAAGGACAAGTGCAAGGTCCTGCACGTGGGTCGAGGCATTCCTAAGCACAAATACAGGCTGGGTGGAGAACGGATTGAGAGCAGCCCTGAAGAGAAGGTTTTGGGGGTGTTAGCTGATGAGAAGTNCCCATATGAGGACAGGCTGACAGAGTTGGGCTTGTTTAGCCTGAAGAAGAGGAGGCTCTGGGAAGACCTTATTGTATCTTTCTGGCACTTGAAGAAGGCCTACAGGAGAGATGGGGAGGCACTTTTTCAGGGAGTGTAGCAGCATGGGGATTAACAGTTTTATGCTGAAAGAGGGAAGTTTTCAATTAGGTGCTCAGAAGAAATTTTTACTGTGAGGGTGGTGAGACGCTGCAACAGGTTGCCCAAAGAAGTTGTGGATACCCCATCCCTGGAGGTGTTCAAGGCCAGCTTGGATGAGGCTTTGAGCAACCTGATCTAGTGGAAGGTGTTCCTGCCCATGTCAGGGGGGTTGAAACTGGACGATCTTTAAGGTCCCTTCTAACCCAAACCATTCCATGATTCTATGATTCTATCCCACTATGTTGTTGATGAAGATACTAAATGCTTTTGGGCTAAGTACAGGTCCTTGATAGACACTATTTATTATTGCACTCCACTTGGACATTGATCCATTGATTTTAATTTTGTACTAGGACATCTAGCCCATTCCTTATCCATCTAACAGTCCATGCATTAAATCCATATTTCTCTGTTTTAGGAATAAGAATGTTGTGATGGACTGTATCAAAGGCCTTACAGAAGTAAAGGTAGATGAACTCCGCAGATCTTCTAGTTTCCACTGATGGAGTCAATAATTAATGTACACTGACAGCAGTGAGCAGAACTAGCCCTTCTGAGCAATGTTTGTGTCCAAGACTCAGTTCTATCAGTCAAACTGTTGCAGGTTCAAGTTTTAAGGATATTGGGAAGTTCAGAAATGCTGATAGTGGGGTGCTTGTGACATTTCAGAAGTGTGTGGCACCTCAGCTTCCACTAAGACACAAATGCTAGCACTTATGCAGGAACATAGACCACAAAGCCCAAGCATTTGGGGCAGAGGAATATTATTTGACAGTGCACATCTGCAGAGTAGACATTCAAGAGAATATTGAGACAAGTGCAGACTGATGACCTTGACACAGCATTTTTCAGTCTGGTGAGGCAACGGTCACACTCTGAGCTGCTTTTTTTGCACTTCCTCTTTGTTTTATCTTACATCTTCTAAACTAAAACACAAACTAGCTTCTTCAAACCAAATGTTTCAGAATTCAGAGCTTACACTACATACAGTTAAACTAAACTATTTCTCCTGTCTCATACATGTAACTTGTCCCAAGTAGTGAGGCAAGTAAATGATTTTGAAAGAGAAAAGAGAACTAGAAGGGGAGACATTAAACATCTCTATAGCATCTTTTCATACCATATATTTTGTTACTACAATAAAATTATAATTGCAAGCAACACTATTACTATAAAGTATAGCCTATAAGAAAAATAATCCAGGTTGAATTAGTAAATTTCAGGATACGCTCATTCTAACTATTAAACTCATGATCAGCCCAAATAAAGTCAGTAGTGTCTCTGGTTCTTTTCAGTGTCAAGATCTCTGTAAAAAAAAAAATTGTTGAACACAGGCTTTTGTTTTATTATGTATTTATTTCCTTCTTCACATTTTGCCTACATCATAATTTTTAAAAGATTTACTTTTTCTAATCCTCTATTAGATTATGTAAAAAAGGGCTCTAATAAAAAGACTCACTAGTTGCTTTAAAAAAAAATCAGCTGCTATCATAGTGTATTTTTTGCATTATTGTTCAAATGTAATATAAATAAGAATGAATTCAATGAAAATCTGATGTTTCTCAAAATAGAAGTCTGTTGATTGTCGTTTTGTAAATTATTCCTCTTCTTTAAAATTGCTTTTGTTTTCAGGGCCTTCCACTGAGATCAAGATGGGATGTCAGCCAAAAGGAATTTAACTTAATGCTTTCCATTAGGGAATAGGCCTGAGTTTTGATCTCTTTCATAATCACTTTAATATGTAAACCAATGATTTCCATCTTTAACGGTTTGGCAAGAAAGATTAGGCAGACTCATTTAAGGACTATTATCCTTTGAAGCATGCACAGTAATTTAAAATCGTTAAATCTTCAAGCTGATTATGTACCTCCAATGTAATATTTTATTTTTTCTTTTTATAATTAAACATTTTAAACATGATAGAGAATTATAAAACAATATAAAACTAAAAAATAAGAAGGCAGCCTTCCTGTTTTTGATGTTTCAACTAATATCTGAGTTTGATAGATGCTATGTGGATTGTAGTTGAGGAATGTTAAAATAATATAGCTAAAAATGTTAAAATAATGTTAAAATAATATATAATCATTTTATATTTGCCATATAAAATATGATTACTACCTGCAGCACTAATAAATCAATATACATTATGTGAACATCCTGAGTATTCCTAATGTTAATTGTAAAGCAGCTGTAGTAAAGAGAATCTTGTTACCTGAAAGTGCAGTTTCAAAAGTATGCAAATAATGTTTTGCAGGAATTTGTTTCAAAAACCCAAAACTTTATTCTCAAAATAAGTATTGGACTGGTTCTTGCACTCATTGGATTCAATGGCAAAACTTCTACAGAGCAAAATTAAGCATATCCTGAACAAGTACACTGCCTCTTTGCAAATTTTTTTTTCAAAAAGAGTTTTGTAAAAAATTAAGCCAATGCCAATTTTTTTTTTTTTTTTTTCTCTGCGTGAAAATAATGCTTCCTGGTTGTGGTCTTATTGTGGCAGGATTTTGGTAGCAGAGGGGTCTGCAGGTGACCAGGAGCTGCCCAATATCAGACAGAGACAGTTCCAGACAACTCCAAGATGGTCTAAGACTGCCAAAAGCTTAGCCCATCAGCAATGTTGGTGGTGCCTCTGTGAGAATGTATTTAAGAAAGGGTAAAAATTGTTGCACAGCAGCTGTGAGAGAAGAGTGAGAAAAATGTGTGAGAGACAGCCCTGCAGATATCAAAGTCAGATAAGAAAGAGGGGGAAGAGGTGCTCCAGGTGTTGAAGCAGAGATTCCCTGTGGAGGAGACCATGGTGAGGCAGGTTGTCCTGCAACACACAGAGGACCCCATACCACAGCACATGGAGATTCCCTGAAGGAAGATGCAGCACATCAAGACCCCATGCTGGAGCAGGCTGCTGGTAGGACTTGTGGACCAGGGAGGGCAACTCATGCAGGAACGGGTCTTTTGGCAGGGGACGCACACTGGACCAATCTGTTCCTGAAGGACAGTACCCTGTGGAAAGGACCCACATTGGAGCAATTCTTGAAGAGCTGCAGCCCATGGGAAGGACCCACACTAGAGCAGTTTGTGAGACTGTATCCTGTGGGAGGGATCCCACACTGTAGCAGGGGAAGAGTCTGAGGAGGAGGGGGTAGCTGAGATGAAGTGTTATAGACACAACCCTCATTCCCTGTCCACCTGCACCACTTGTAAAAGAGGAGATAGAAGAGTCAGGAGTGAAGTTGAGTCTCGGAAGAAGGGAAGGGCAGAGGGAAGGTGGTTTTACTTTTGCTTTTATTTCTCACTATCTTACTCAATCATTAATTAGCAATAAATTAAATTAGACTTCCCCAAGATGAGTCTGTTTTGTCCATGACAGTAGCTGGTGAGACATCTCCCTGTCCTTATCTTGACTCACAACTTTTTCACCTTATTTTCTCTCACTGCCTTACTAAGGAGGAGGAGTGACAGAGCAGCTTGGTGGATACCTGGCAGCCGGCCAGAGTTAAACCCCAACACTGGTCCAAACAAAAATCGGTCTTCCCACTCTCATCATGGGTGCCCTTCAAAAGCATTTGCTTGTCTCCCACCACAATTAAGCACTGTAGTAATCTAGACAAATAAGAAAAATTTTAAAACCAAACGAAAAAAGAATTACTTAATGTATATCCACCTGGTGTTTCTTAATTCCTCTACCAGCAGACTAGGGGACTCTGCTCAACATGTCCACAAACTTCGTAGTTGTTGTTAATCCCTGAGCTGCCAGAGAGCTCTTCCTCTGCCACTGTTTTCCACCATAGGTGAGGATTCTACTGCCAATGAGACAAGGATTTAACATGCAGCGAACTTCACATGCGTTGTTTGAGGTATTCTAGGCTCCTATATATCCTCTTAGAATGGGGTTTAGCATCAGCTAACAAAAGAATAAACTCTGCTTTTCTATCTTTATGCAGGAAGACACATAAGTTCTAGAAGCCTACTATTTCATGCATAAACACACAGTTAGGCTTGAAGAACTCTTTTTCTTGAGCAGCGCCCCCATCACCTCCAGTCAAGAGCAATAGGAAAAAAACTATTTTGGCAGCAGAGTCTGAACGATTAATATAGCTATATTAATACACTATATATATGTGTATGCTTGTATTTATATATATACACATACCTCATAAACTGCACGGAAAACTTCTGTAGTTTTGAGGCTGTTTCTATTTGTAGTGGGGCAGCAATACAGATTTTCCCATTTAGGGCTGGGTAAGTGGTAGCAGCCATTAAAACATGTGGAAATGAGGAAATGTAAAAAGCTGCACATCAGAAGACCGTTGCAGAGCACTATAATGTATAGTTTTATTGGTCCAACATTACAAGCTTGCTAATCTTTGCACACTACCTCCTTGCACATGTGCTAGCTATCTTCTATGGACATAGCAGTGCTGCAGCCAGAAGCACCTGTGTACTGCTCCAGCAGAGCTTTGCTGACTTACGTCTGTTTGCCTGTACCCTGCTCAGGACCCCAGAATTGTCTCAGAAATCTCTTTCCCTTCCTTCTATTTTCGACATGTTTCAGCTACTTGAAGTAAAATTTCAAACCAGGAATGGCAGCCAATAAAATGAATGTGTTTTGCTGTATTCATCAGCCCAAACACCACATGTGTATGTTCTGGCTCAGAACCTCACCCAATGAGCTTTAATGCATTGAAAAGGGACTTTATTAGATTTCATGGTTGTTCCATGAGAATGCATGAACGCATATTTTTATCTAGATTTGGGTAGAAGCTTCCATAGATCGTATCACAAGATATTGGAATTGCTAATACTCTGAGACTAACATATTTACTTCTTGGTTTAGTTCAGAGACTTGATTTTGTGAATATATCATCTCTGGTACTTACCTTGCCCACATGAACACCGTATTTCACAAGGGTTTTTTGTTGTTGTTGTTGTTTGTTTGTTTGTTTTTTCCTTTTGGAGCTATTCCTCTTAATAGATAATTAAACACATATTATCTGACTAAAATATTGTAATTCTGACAGCAAGAGAGAGATGATTCTGTAGTTACTGGGAAAGAAACTGAGTTGCGTATGACCAAGTCCCTGCTCTTCCATTTCTCTAACATCTGTCTAGTGGTTATTTTGGGGCACTTTTCTGTCATTTACATTCTGTCAAAAATTCTACTTTAAAAAAACTTCCTGTCAATGGTGTTATATTGTGATTATTTAATTGAAAAAATACCAGCTGAATGTCTTCCAATGTATTTCTGATATGCCTAGCTTTCTGGATTCCTGTGGTAAGTATTTTGAAGCTGAAGGGTCTTCATATAAAAGAACATCATATTTTGCTCCATGTAAAGAAAAAGGCCTATTAGTTCACTTGTATATGCTTTCAATGCATTAATAATTTTCTATAATGCACTGCTATCTGTTCATCTACAAAGACAACTGAGAAAGATAATATCACAATTTTGGACTGGATAAGCTATGGGCAAGTCAGCATTAGTTTTAAGTAGAGAAAATGACCATGTAATGAATATGTATAATATAAAACATGTAATGAATATGTATAACATAATACTTCAGAATAACCTCTCATAATGTATGTGTTATTTATTCCTCAAATGAGGCAAAAAGCTGTGGTTCAGACCACAGTAGATTTTTCTTTTGGGTCTACATTTAAGACATTATGTTTCCCACATTATGCTAATTTAGTCCAAAAAAACCCAGAGCAGACAGTTGTGCATATATGTGTTTGGATACTTTCAACTGTTATGCTATGAGTGTTCTAAAAATAGGTTTGTGTATCAGACAATATAAGTTCTAGCAAATGCCAGTTACCCATAAATCTAGCTAATCTCTGTATATTCACTTCCTGTGCCTCTTTTAATTTATTTATTTATTATGAGTAAAACTTAATTTAACAGATAAAAATATGCATGATTCTTAAATCTGTAGGATATTTTTTAACTTTTCTAAAGTCAGGAAAAAAGACATTTCAGCTTACATTTGAAAATATTTACCTCTCACCTATAGTAAAAATACTTAATTACTCATGTTTTATCCCACTATACTAGTATTCCCAAACCTCTAAGTTTCCAATTAATGGCTACCACATTTCATCTACAGACAATAATCTAGAAATAAAAGTTGTTTTTCTCCAAAGCAAAATTACTATCACTTCTTACCTAAGATTATCAAGATAACCGAACTGCATGGATGGGAGACCAAGATTTTTCAAACCTCAGACTATTTGGTGATTTGATCTTATGTGAGCTTTAAAAGTTTAATTTCCTGTAATTTAAATTATTATAATTTCAAAAGTGATTAAATCGGTAAAACAACAATGTGTTTTTCAAGATAAGAAAGACACTTTTTCTAATTACTGCTGAAATATACCCAAAAAAGAGCAGGTACATGTAACTAAATATGATATTGCTAAAATAAATATGTTACATATGCAACATTTATTTTATTTTTTCATTGCTATATTGCTTTTCATTTTTCTTCTTTCCATTTTAGAACCAACCTCAGTACCTTCATTTCTTTTCTAATTTGAACATTTCCTAGCATCTCTTTTTCTTTGCCTATGGAAGTGAAAACTTCTATTCCACTCCTCAGTAGCATGTGGTCAACATGGCATTTTTCATGTACCTAAACTTTATTGACCTCAGTTGATTACTGTGTTTAAATTGCATATTTTCACCTCTAGTTACTAAAGCTGACAATCTGCTGACATAAGAAGATAAAATAATAGGTTTGGGGAAGATTTTATAGATTTTTCCACAGTTGAATATCCAGATTTCCTCCCAGTTATGCTTACGTACATGGCTGAAATATCTGCATTAAGGAGATTGTCACTTGATTTTTCCTTGCAGGAAGCAGGCCACTTGAAATTTTTCTTTCTTTGTAGAGTAGTCTAATGCTTTCAGGTAATATTAGAAAGGAGCTATGGCAATTACACTGCTAATTTATACACCTCAATTATATGTTTAAAGTAAAATGAGGTAGATAAAAGTTCACGTCCACTCCATCGTACCTCAGTGTGAACAAATAAGCAAAATTTCTTAGACAAAATTGTGGGAGACATTTGAGTTATCAGGTAATCAATTTGATTCTTTTCTATATCTTCCCTTTATGCAGATTATTCCTTATGTTCATATAAGGCTATCAGACATTTTCTTTAATGGGTTTGTATTTCCCATTCCTATATTGTCCAAGAGAAGTAATAGAATGCTTAATATATGAGGTGTTGGCTGGCCTTCACACCATTAATTTTATTCATCATATTATTACCCTTATACAGTGCTTATCAAAGAACCTTGAGACCTTGGATTATTTTCTTAATGATATGTTATACCATAGAGTTCATTCTTACCACCCACTGAAATGGATCCACCTGTAAATCAGAACATACAGAAAATGTAATGTATCACTTTGCAAGTTTAATAAAATGTAATGTATGCTGCCAAAGTAAAGTCTAGTAGGGAATAGGTAATATTCATATTCTTACATAGAAGTGCTATGAATTCTAATAGAAGCATAATGAACTTGCAAAGCCCAGATGTGTTTTTCACATCCTTCCAAAATGTAAATATATAACAGCATCACAGCCTTAGAGAAACTCTTTGAAAGAAATCAGTGCTGAAATACAAAAGCTGACTCAAAAGTATGAGATGTAAGTCCAATGTTACTGAAGGATGTACAGAACAAAGTACTCTCTGGGCCTGAGCTGGACAGAACTTTCTGATGCTAATCTATGTGACCTTACTGAGAGCAACAAATGTTGATCACATTACCCAAATAAAGAGAATTTACACCAATTTGTGAAATATTTTTCACAGGCAAAGAAGAAACAGCAGAAACTGTACAGAAATGTTGTTTCAGTCTCGCAAGATTTCCTTGAAGTTGAATGCATTGAGAAAGTTGGCAATGAAGAGGCAAGGCAGAGGAGGAAGACTATCTAAGAATATGTAAGACAAATAAGAAAAATCAAATTAATTCCTAAATCAATATTCAAGCTACTCAACTTGCATTGTGCATATTTTCCTTTTTCCTCTAAACTTTGCTTGAAACCTCTTCATTTAATTAGAATTTGTGTACAGTAAAAAAAAAAATCTAGATATCCATGTTGCTCCAAATCCATTTGGCTGTTTAAATATGAGGCAATATTTCATTCAGACTTGGACTAGCTATACAGTTTTTTATGTAAATTTGCCTCTAATTTAACATAGTGATTTAAAATATAAAAGCCAAGCTTAGATTTATATTCACTTCCAATTAATTTCTCAGATCCCTGACACATGTGTATTGAAAGATATCTATTGGCTGATTAGTAGCAAAAAACCCCAAACAGTAAGTGTATATAAGCAGTGTATTTTAGACAACACATTGAAACAAATTCATGAACTCTATAAGACACAATATTTGTCAGGAATCAATTTCAAGTATTAGGTTTCACATAGGCCTGTAAAACTGCTGTCTACTTCTGTCCTGGTTTCAGCTGGGACAGAGTTAGCTTCCTTCACAGTAGCTAGTAAGAAGCTGTGTTCTGGATTCACGCTGAAAAGAAAGCTGATAACATATTGATGTTTATAGTTGCTTCCAGGACAGTCAAGGACTTTCCATCTTCTCTGCTGTGTCAGTGTCTGCAGGGGAAGGAGAAGCTAGGAGGGAGCACAGCCCCTAGGTTCTACTAGCCTAGAATTTGGCCTTAGGTTAAAGATTGAGATCCAAATTATCCAATAGTCTATTCCATATCTTGCACATAATGCCCAATATACACATGAGGATCTGTCCAGAAGATCACTCTGTCTGGGTCATCTGCCTCTCTCTCAGGGTTGTCTCACTCTCTCCATCAGCTCTTGGTCTCTCAGACACTCAGACTCTTATCTCTTTTCTGGGATTGCAGTTTTTGGGACTCTCTTCCTGCTCTGGGATTGTTAGCTGGGAATGGGCTGAGCACTGGTCATTAGGTGGTGAGCAGTTGTACTGTGTATCACTAATTTGTATATTTGTATATTATTATTATTTTCAATTTTATTGTATTTTAATTCTTAAATTGTTCTTATCTCAACCCACAACTCTCTTTACCCTTTCAATTCTCTCCCCCATCCCCAGGAGTGGGGAGGTGGGAGGCTGAGCTGGTGGCTGTGTGTTTTTTGTTGCTAGCTGTCTTCAAACAATTACAACTTCCCTGCTGACACTGCAGTCTTTTTTTTTTGAGTGCATTTTCTCTGGTCCCTTTATAAATCAGTGTAGTATACCATCTATCAGTACTATTTATCAGTCACCAACCACTAGTGCCGTAATCAGAGATTTGCACAGCAACG
This sequence comes from Syrrhaptes paradoxus, assembly GCA_013400615.1. Classification (NCBI taxonomy): domain Eukaryota; kingdom Metazoa; phylum Chordata; class Aves; order Pterocliformes; family Pteroclidae; genus Syrrhaptes; species Syrrhaptes paradoxus. The sequence goes on along the minus strand of VZTO01028143.1, from coordinate 6,157 downwards.
AGGTGCTCATCTTTTTCACACAAGTGTTGCATCAGCTTCAAGGAGAAGGAATAGTCAGAAGGGATGCAACTGGGCTCAGTGCAGAGGCTGGTTCTGGAACAGAGCGTAACATGCAAACCCAGAGTTATCACGTCCTGATCCCTACTTTGTCAGTCAAACTTGTCTAATGAGGTGTAAAGCATGCTACTTTCCTCAAAGGTTTAGATAGCCCATTTATTCACTTTACATCCAGCTATTCTCAGTTTCTCTGGTGGTAATTTTTTTTTAACCCGTTACAGAGGAGAACACAATGTAACTGCAAGGGCTTGTAGAATGGGGCTTCTTCTCTCACTGTAAGTTATAGTTACATTTTTTTTTTTCAACAAGAGACATGACACATTCATTACCTACTTACTCAATGGAAACTAACAAGATCTTTTAACAATATTTTAATTCCAATACTTATCAAATAAATACTGTGCTTAATCTACATTTTTACTCCTTTATGTTTCCTGTTGCTTAAAGACTGATTTATTGAGTTTTGTTTTTCAATTTCATAACTGTCTCTGTCACTATAAAGAATATAAGATACATAGCAATAGGTATCACATTTCAGAATCAGTAAAACCTCAATCAATGTTTTTGAAAAAGATGCCAGAAAACCTTATTACAATATCACACAAAATCAAAATAATTCCTTCAAAATATGTCTATTTTTTCCATTTTTTCTTGTCTTTAGCAGCATTTCTGCTCTTACTGGAAGAAAATATGACAATGCATTGTGAAACTGGGAATATTCAAGTGTCTGAGTTGGTGAAGTGCCTTCAAACTTGTTTTTTCATATCAAGGCAGGAACTAGAGTAGTTTGGATATTCTTTAGGACTTCTTATGTCTTTCTAGCTACACCAGAATCAAAACGAATGTAAAAACTCTCTCTGGTGCTGTTGTCTTGGCTTGGCTCCTCTGTTATTTATACTCGTAGGTGCTTTGCTGTCTACATTTGGTTATTTTCCTCCAGGACTCACAAGTCTGCCTGTTGGGTCTTACACTTTTACTGAATGGGCTTTTTTCTGGAAAACTTATTTCCCCTGTGTTTCCCCAGGGGATTCAATTGCACAAGCATTCCTTCCTTACCTGGAACCCATAAGAAACTACAGCAACAGTTGCTGGTCAAAAAGTGCATTTGTTGGGCTAATTTTTTTCATAACTGATTTATTTAATCTAACTGTGTACTCCAACTCAAAACATTCCAATAAAATGCATGTAAACAATGTCTAAATATGCATACAATTAATACGTCTTTTTTTCATAACCCAGAAGTATACTTCTTAAGTGATGCATATACTCTTTATGGTCTTTCTGTTTGTTTGCTTTCATTTAAAATACTTTTTCCTCTCTTTCAGGTAACTAATGTTTTAAATCTTTCACTGAGGAATTGAAGTGACCGCTATTGTGAACTTGTTTTTACAGTAGTTTTAATGACCCTAAAACAACATGCAAATAAATAAATTTCTATATACCTATAGTACATACCATGGCATGTGGGGGGGTGCAGCAGACGAACTGGAGGCATGCAAGTGAGCTGCTTTGAAGTAAGTCCTATTGTAGACTGAATAGATTATTCCTATGGTTAAGGCTAAAATGTATTTCATAACTATTTAATAACTCTGCATTATGGACTATAGTTATCTTCCCTCAAAAATAAAAAGCTTTTCAACCACTTTGTGCACTGCAAGCATTCTAGCCCTGAGCCGCTGCCAACTACAAGAAAAGCAGAACAACCTCTTTCTCATATGTTCTGCTCTTATTTAAAGAACCATTCCAAGTGGACTAATGCCAGCATTTCTGCCCTGAGGACTTCTTCAGCACATTCGCAGGTGTCTGGCAGAGACTACAAATTTATGCAGTGGCCCACTCACTGGTTTGAGGTCACACTCACCACAATGTCCGGCCACCAAGTGGCCAACTAACATCACCACCACGGTCCCTTTTTAGTGTTAGATGTAAATAAAGACCTCTGAATGCTGGAAATACCTCCTCCACAGAAAAAGAGAAAATTCCCAGATGCTTCTATGTCACCTTCTCTCCTGACATTGATGGGAGTGTAAACTAGAGGCTTGCCCCAGTCATATGTCTTTTAGTTGTCTCATCTTGTACATGAGTCCTGACATAGGAAGTGCCTTCTTCAAAGCAGGTATTAACTCTTGTTAGTTACCCGTGGGAAGCCAATTTTCTCTTTTCCCAGAACCCATAAGCTACTTTCCTAGCCTGCTTCCTTCCTGCTTATCCCTGCCAGCAGAGAAGACTGCACTTGGGAGGATGGCTGGACATAAATAAACAGCCAAAAATGATGTCTCTCTAGTGAAAAATCTCTGTATAGTGATGGCCAGCTGGTCAGTAATCACAAGGACCTCTCTCCAAGTTCTGGTGCTCCAGTTTTTTTGTCTAAATCCCACTTAGTGTTTCTCTTAGCACTCCTGCCTGAGGTCAAGAACCACATCAGTCGGCAGGAGCTAATGTCTCCTTTTCAGGGAACAATCTGAACAGTTGGTAGAAATGTTACTCCTGAATCAGGAGAACTGCTTCTGAATTAGGAGAGGGTGACATAACACTTCTAAGTGCATTAAAACACAGCCGAGGGAGTGGGGTAGGGGGTTACATGAGCTAAAAATCAACATTCTTGAGATAATTAAAGCCCACACTCTACTGTCAGAAATTTGCATTATGTTCCTATTTGACTCCTGCCAGATCTTACTGGTTAAATGAGAATTACACCATTAGCTTAGGATCAGGTCCATTGACTTCAGAGAATGTAAGTCCCTGACACATGACAGTAAGAAGATAAACTTAGAGAACACCAAAAAAGCAAACTAAATATAAATTAATGTCTCCATAATATTTTAAATATGTAAATTTCAATTGCACAAACATTTAAACTATGCTGATTCTCTATATTAAATTGTCCTGACAATATAGAGATGATTTGCATTTGAGCCTTTGAGAGTGCTAATTTGTAATAAAGGAACATATGTTCTGAAATAACTATGTGAGTCATATGATACCAAATAAATAAATTGTAATGCATAAAACCAGTATTAAGTATTCCAGATTTAGTGTGTAACATTTTATGTATTATGATGGAATTGATGTACATTCTAAAATTACATTCAGAACTGCTTGAATTTTCTTTTACAACTGACACCAAGTAAAATTCATTTAAGCTCAACAACCAGCCCAGTAAAACACACAAAAAATCCTTTCTTTTTTTTAATGGCACATCTATTTAATTAACAGTTGTCAAGATCATGTACTTTGCCCATTCCACTGACTGCATTGCATAATTTCTTAGATTTCCTCCACCTTCTTGTCAAATAGAGCAAATTAAAACTTTGTGTTCTGCTGCTTCATTTCTTTTTTTCACATAGTTATTATGCTCTTGTAGCACATAGAATTTCATCTTTGTCATCTCTGTTCTTCCGCTAACACTAACCTCTAACCCAGTTTGCCAGTTTGTACCACAAAAGTTTTTCTATTTTTCTCTGTGTGATTTACCAAAAAAAAAAATTCTGGTAACCAATCTGCAAAGCTACTACTATTTGTTCCTTCAAATCATTGCTTCAGAGATCCCAAAAGAAATTGTCCAGGTGACAATGACTAGGCTGAATAAGAGCTATAGTTCAAGAACTAACCGGATTCAGACCATCAGTCTTAGCACACTATGCACTTAGTTTATCCTTACCCTTCCCCCTTCCTTTTTTCCCCACTAACAAGCAATACCTCAAGTTATTTTGAAAAAAAGAGTTTTTATGAAGGAAATCTGAAGGAAAGGAAGAGCAAGGAGTTGAATCTACTTTATCAGCTGCAGTGAAGTAAAGGAAAAAAATCTGGAAGGGGTTATAATTTTCTGGAAATTCCCCATTCTTGTGAGTGATTAAAACACTTATTTACATAAGATTCAGACACTGTACATTTGTCATAGTTTAAGCTCAGCTGACAATAAGCACCATACAGTCTCTTGCTCACTTCTCCCCCTCCTAGTGGGAAGAGGAGGAGAATCAGAAGGGCGTGAAATATGGGTTGAGGCAAGGACAGGGAGGGATCATTCACTACTTATGGTCACAGGTAAAACAGACTTGACTTGGGGAAACAAAAGAAGACCCAGGGCTGCACCACTCCCTGTCTGGGACTGCTAAGCATCTATGTTTTGTCTCAAACAACTCTGGCAGAACATGTATGCAGAGAAGGCTCCAACACGTCTAGGAGCAGCTCAGGAAGAATGTGTTGGAAGAAAATGTTTTTTTGTGATCGAAAATTAGCAAGTTGTTAACATAATTTTGAGTGATGGGCACACCTGTTGAGGTGGCGCATAGTTGATGGGGGCTGGGTTTTGTGTCCCTAGCAGGGAACCTGCTGTCCCCCTGCCCCAAAGGCAACCTGGCCCTGAAAGCAACCTTGATACAGGGCTGTTTCGCCCTGCTGAGAGGTGGTTCTGGACAGACAGGACCATGTAAAAGGTGAATCATGACCATTTTTCTTTGTTGACCCACCACCCTACAGATGACGATTCTGCCTGAGGTGACATGGGAGCTAAGGAGTGGTGATATCTCTCTGTCTCTGTCACTATCTCCCTCTCTCTCTTTCTGCTCCTTACTCTTCCCTGCCTTTCTTCTCTCTCTTCTCTTTCCTACTCTATTTTCTATTTGATTTTGCCTCCAAATGATTAATAAATGTTGTTTTATGCTTAACCCCAGAGAGCTGATAATGGTTATCTGGTGCTTGACCCTGAACAGTTGATTTATAACATTTTTGCAGTTGTTGAAGAAATTAAATAAAATTGCGTGGTACTATTCCTCTGAGACATTGTCTGACTCCACCAACTCTGTGGCCCTGTTGAGAAGGGACTGGCAAATCCAGCTGGTGCTCCTTTTCGGGGAACCACAAAAGATTCACCTGCCTCTATCACCCACTGAGTGGGGCAAGACACCCCTTTGATGTGCTGCACCCCTCTTAAATATATTATTCACAGAGACGCTGATGGGCTCTCCCCTGGGCAAAGGCTGGTCCAACTTGGAGCTGGGTAAGCTTCTAGAAGCTTCTTACAGGAGTCATCACTGTAGCCCCTCCCCTGCTGCCAAAACCCCACCACATAAAGCCAAAACAATATTTTAGTCAAGTCTTAATGGGAGTCAATATCTGACACACATGCAGTCTTTTGAGCACTGGTACTCAAGTAAACTTGAGTTCAGTAAAAACAGAATTAATTTGTATTCCCAGAGTATTCCCACATTTCTGGTATTTCTTTTCCCAGTTTGTTTCCTTTCTTGTGTTAATTTATCAGTGTATAGTACTGTTAAATAGAATGGCAAATTGGTTTTGTCTCTTGTTTTTAATGAAACAAGTAATCTAGAAATTACTTAATACTGTGTTTGCATAACTACTTTCTGATTCATTTGGTGACAATAATTTTCTGTTACAAAAATATATGGATAAGGACCCTCTATTGCCTCTTTTGGATACATATCTCTTTTACTCCAGGTCATGTCTCTTCAGGTGGTTCCTCTCCCAAGGCCTTCTCTCTGCCCCTAGTCACCTCGGTTTGGGATGCTTGGGCTGTTATCTCCGTTCTGTGAGTGAGGTTTCAGGACTCTCCCTGCTCTGGGATCGTTAGCCAGGAACAGGCTTAGCCTTGGTCATCAAGTGGGGTATCACTGTGTATCACTCATTCGTATATTTGTATATATTATTATTTTCAGTATTATTGTAGTTTAGTTATTAAATTGTTCTTGTCTCAACCCACGAGTCCTTTTTTCCCTTTACACCTCTAATTCTCTCCCACATCCTCAGCTGGTGGAGGATGGAGTGAATGGGTGTGGGGCTGGCCCCCAGCCAAGGGCTAACCCATCACAATACATCTGAAGAATTCTATTCTTAATGCTAAATGTATATGAGATTTGCATACAGGCACACAGGCACCTGGCTTCAGAATTCACTTTGAATATTACATCAGGGACCATGACTGTTAGAGAAAATACTGTGAAAAAATAATAAGAGGTGAATTCTTCAGTTAGTGAGAATATTGCTTACAACAAATATTCCCATAAAATCTTCTGTACTGATAAAAATACTTACCCAATGTGTTGGAAGGAGTGGTGTTTCCTCAGAAGAACACACCTGATCA
>VZTO01028142.1:873-18021 GCA_013400615.1 Syrrhaptes paradoxus | reverse complement strand
TTCAGTTACACATATCCCAGTCATAGAGTCTCATACAGGTTTCTTGCAAATCCTTTCAATCTTGCAAATTCAGAGATAATAAAATTTACCTCTATTTTAACTTCTCCTACTAATACATGTAAAAATTCAGAAGAAAAAAGTTCTTGGCCATTGGCTCCACCAAGAACTCATATTCAGCGATCAAAGGGCCAATCAAATTTGGAAAGTCAAAAAAGGTTACAGAACTGGTGTCACAACCAGGAGTTTGGCTACTTAGACCACTGGACTCGCTTTCAGATACTTGGTATATTAGGAGCTGATGGGGTCCACCTGTCAGAGGAGGAGAATATCTTTGGTCATAAGCTTGCCAAGCTGNTCTATGTCAGTGACCAGCTGGAGTGCATGGAGCTCTACCTGGAGATGGATGAGGACATGACTGAAAACATTGATGATAACTTCCTTTTCCAAAAGATAGAGGAGCGAATGAGGAGGGGTGCTGTGCTGGACTTTGTTCTCAATAGCAAGGAGGGGTTGGTGGGGAATGTGAAGCTCAAGGATTACTTTGGCTGCAGTGACCAAATGGTGGAGTTCAAGATCTGTAGGGCAGTGAGGAGGGTGCACAGCAAACTCAGCACCCTGGACTTCAGGAGAGCAAACTCTGGCCTCTGCAGGGTTCTACTTTGTCGAGTATCATGGGATGAAGCCCTGGAGGGAAGGGGAGCCCAAGAAATCTGCCTAATATCCAATGGTCACCTCCTCCAAACTCAGGAGTGATGCATCACAATAAAGAGGAAGTCAGGCAAAATGCCTGGAGGCCCGCATAGTTGATCAAGGAGATGCTGGACAAACTCAAACCAAGAAGGAAGCCTATAGAAGGTGGAAGCAAGGACAGGTAGCCTGGGAGGAATACAGATCAGAGCTAACATATTTTTAATTTAAAAGTAAATTTACTATATATTTTATTTCTCAAAAAACCACAAACCAAACCTGAAATGGTACCAGTCTATAAGTTAAAATTAATTTCAAACTGCATTTAAAAAAATAAAATATAATTAATTAAATCAGAACTAAATGAATTTGCTCTTACATTATTTTTATTTTATTCTCTTATTCACATACAATTTATTTTCTGAAATAAAATGTTTTTCCATGATACTACTTCATGTTCCAACTAAACACGTGTTATGACGTATTTCAATGGAAATTACTAATATCAATATCCCTTACTCAAAAACTAATAGGCAGAAGACTGTTTGAGACCGCCTGATTAGAAAAATGCTTTTGATAACAACAGTGAGAACTATATTGGAAGCTATTCCACAAAATATATTCCAGAAAGTCTCTCAGTTTTAGGATTATTGACAAATTTAGCCATAATAATGTAAACACTTCAACTTTACAGGCTATTTTGGTGCCATTGTAGATGACACTGAAATAACAGCAGGTACACAAAAGTAAGACCAAGACAAGTGAGTAAGAACTTACAACTGAAAATTCTTCCTCCTCTTCCATTTTCTTTCTTTCTGAACTTATTCTTATGTTTTAAAGGGAGAGTGGGAGAATGTGCAAAGGAATTAGTAAACAGCTATAAATACACTTGCAATGTATTTTAGTCAGCTTATATTCCGTGAAAAAACACAACAGAAATACAAATTTTGCATCAGTCAGGATACTGTTATTTTTTGTGCATTATTCTTTTAAAACAGTTATATATTAAAGTAGTCACTAAAGAAAACATAGCTGTCTACTCTCATACTAACTGAAAGAAAAAAAGTCCTCACATTAATTCTACACCACAATACTGGCAAGAATAATAATCTTAGAACTTCAGTACTTTATACCAACTTAGCCAATTCTGCTTAGTCAAAATATTGAGTTAGAATTCTCATGAGAACAACCATGTCTAAACAGACTTCTTATTTAGATTTTAGATGGAAATGCAATCCCGTGAGAAACACTACTGTTTCTCTGATAGTTTCTACTTTAAAAATAAGAAAGTTAAATTTCTAGTGTATATGAACAATACATATGAAAAATAAATGTTATCACCTTACTAAAATAAATTAGAATACTATTTAATTTGAAACAGGGGCCAACCTTATAAACCAAAACACACATACAAATTAAAATAAATCTGGAATGTAACTTGACAGAAGTAAGTTACAAGAGTTTATATCATTCTCTAGAAGTCTAAACTTTCTCACATGCCTTGTGGTGTCGTACAGTGCTCTGCTGAACCATTCAATAGCTTAAAGCCTAACTCCCAGGTGCCACTGAGAAGTGAGATACTTTGTAACAGGCTTACTTCTTTTTTTTTTTTTCATTTTTCTAATTTGCAGACAATACCCCACCTGGGAAAACTTCATATGTGAAAAGATAAATAAGCCAATGTTCTGTCATTTCTTACAGGCACTTGGCTAATGTTGAACAAGCTGCAGGAAAATATTTGGTTTTGTATTACCAGGTGGGGGAGGTCAAATTTAAATATGGGGGGAAAATCAGTTAGATAGGATGAAGGAATATAAATAAGTTTGTTAAGTTTGTTAAACTTTATAAAATTTTATAAACTTTTTTTCAAGAACTTCCATGGAATTACATTTTAACAGCTACCAGGGGAGTAATCTTCTGGGTAGTCTTAAGTTCATTTTAATGTCTAGCAAAGAGACTAAAAGTTACTTTTTTAAAAAATGAAAAATTATTAAAAACAAACCAGATATTTTTCCCCCATGATTTATAAACTATGTATGACGTGAAAAAGTTAAAATGGGTTGTATGCTTTGTCTTGAAGGCAGCATAAGCAAACCCTCTTAGCAGGGGTCCCATACAGTAACTGTTTCTCTGTAGTTCCTTCAAATAATAACAGTACAATTTTTATCAGTCAGACTTGACATTAAAGAGATTTTGGTTTTTCATTTTCAGTACATGATTTATGGGAATTTATCTATTTATTAGTTAATATCATACTCATCTAATGTTTAACCTGTCCCAGCAGGCTAATTACTTTTGGGCACTTCAGATTGGACTGCGGAAGGAAAAAAAAAAAAAACTATCAGTAAAATTGATGACAGATTAGGAGATATTTTTCTATTTTGCTTAATATCTATGACATCTTAATTCACTGCTGATAATACTGTTTTTATTCTGAAAGTGATCAGTGATGAACATTATTTGTTTTCCTTTAAAATTTTGTAATGAAAAGATTCTTGTGATGAGGAAAAAAGGAATTTTGACACAAACTACAAAGATCAAACATGTATTTCTTCAGAACTGGGTTATATTTCATTTATTTGTATGAAGGAAGATGCACTATCACCTGAAAAAGCTTTTTAAAGTCAGACTGTGTTTTCACTATGTCTATAGACAGCACAAAAAAGATGGTAACCGGCTCTTCAGAGCTGGGTAGTAAACTGCTTTAAGTAGTACAGTCTACTGCTTTCATCTCCCACTGACATAATCAATTGGAAGAAATGCCTTCATATTTCTTCCTGTGTTAGGTCAGGTTTTCTTTAAGTTGAACTGAACAGCTCATCTGATCCTAGAGTTTTCACCTCCGAAATATGGGAAAAATCTGAGGGGCATGTGAGGGCTGTAGTTCTTTAGAAAGATTTTGCCTCTTTTTTAAATATAAGCAATGCTAACAATCAGTAAAGGATTATTAACACCTTGTTTCATCTTAAAAATGACATGATATGAACACTAAGTATGTAGAGCTGACAAACGGCTCTCTTTCATTTTGTAGATTCCAGCAGGTCCACATATTGAATCACATAGTAGGATAAACAGTAGCAGAGTAGATGGGAAACTGGCTTTACTAAGGGAGATTGCTAAGAGAAAGATTATTTTAATCTTTTGTTTTCATCTTAAACTGGATTCATTATCCTGCAGAACACAGGTGTGTTGTCTAAAAATTTACAAAATTTAGGAATCTCATTCAAAGTTTATCAATATTGTAGCCACAAAAATACACACACATTTTATACTAATGAACTTGATTTTTCTCTTTATATTGTATTTTCTAAAACAAAGGTGGAGTTGAGATTAAACACACTGTGTCAGCTTTAAGAGAGTTCAAGCATGTGTTCTATGTGTTAAATTAAACCTGAGAGAAAAGGTGAAAAGATGCTCTCCAAGAGTGATACTGTCTTCAAAATCTTATTGACATCAGATGTTAGTCTTACCATAAAAGCCTTTTAGTTTAGTTGTTTATTTCTTTCTGCAGAGGGAGTAGGAAGTTTGTCCAGCAGTGGAGACAGCATGTTGTTTTAGACAAGAAGAGAAGGAAATAAAAGAGAAAAAAAGAGCTTGGAGCAAGATTTAATATACAAAAGGAAAGAGTTACAGCCATCTGGCATTTTGACAGAATGGATCAACTACCCTCCTGTAGCTCCTTCTTTCTTTTTAGTCTGCAAGGTTAACTGCTGGCCTGCCTTGCAGGTATTTATAGTGAAAACATACAGGTTTCTGTCTGCTGAGCGTGCTGTATGTTTACTCCACTTAAAACAAAAAATCTTGAACAGCTTCACTGTCTTTTAGATCAGTGGATATAGCATTGGTCCAAGCTTGCAGTCTTCTCTCGTACAAAACTCCCACTGAATTTAAAGGGATTTTGTGTAAGAACAGCAGGATCTGCTTCATATTTGCATTCTGTCTTTATGAGATAAGAAGTATTCACAAACTGTTTTAATGGGAAATATTAAACTACTGTTATGAGATTGCATGGGCTTTCTTTTGCAAGACAGAAAGACTATTATATCTTTGGCTAAAGAAAATTCTACAGGCATTTTTTCGACATGTAGCATGCTGAACAGTAGTCAGTAATTTTTTTATGTTACAATGTCTGGTTTCCACTGCAAAAAATTACAGCCACTACCAGAATAAAAAAAGGCAATGTTTTCAGGTGGCTCATTTTCACTGCACACAGAAAAGTAATATGTATGTATCAGCATTTGTTACCTGCAGGTCATTTAGCTCTCAGTACCCACACAGTTCCCTTAGGCTTCCTCTTAGTACAAGAATTCTTGGAAAACACAACCACAAAATTCTTCATTACAAGAATGGTTGCAGCAACATATGTCTTCCTTTGTGCACACTATGCTATCTATAGGAAGACAGAAGCGTCATTTACCTGTAAAACAAGACCAGTTTGTTCATAAGAGACCAAGGGACACAAGCTCTGATAGGTATCTTAAAACTCAGAAGTAGCTTATCTCTAAATTTCTTTTAGAATGGTAGAGAGTTTTCCAAATTCCATTTATATTAAGGTGTCTCTAAATGTAGTAGTCAAAGGAATTTATATTAAGGCTAATTTTTTTTAATGTTTTAAGATTTCTTAAAATTATTTGAGCATTGGAAAAATATGTTAATATAAATGAATATGTACCTTGCAATCTCCAAAAGCTGGCATTTCTTAGATTTTCAAGGTTGTTTTCTGGAAGATGGGTAATTGACGAGATATTTTTAATTTAGTGGCAACATTTTTCAATTGACACTTGGTTCCCAAAGGAGTGCATTACAAGGCAGTTGTGAATTGTCACAGACACTTATAAAGCAATACATATGGCCATGTAGGTGGTGAAACTGATATAGTTGTTCTAACCTGAAAAATACAAGAAGAAAAACAATGTCTATTCTTTTAATAGAATTATAGCTGAAAAAAAAAGTCAAAGTGTACTTGCTTATCTGGCCTGATCTAATAATCACGATACGAGAACAAACAAGAAACATGCAGGAACTTAAATTACTTCTGTTAAATAGGGGAAACATAACACTATTATTACATACTAGTACTAGGAAGAAAGGTAAACTAGGAAACCAGAAATCATCCCACTTCCTTAAGGTTTTCAGTACCTAGTGAAGGAAAACTTGCTCAAAATGCCTAAAAAAGGAAGAATTGAATTATTAGACATTTTTATAATTACAGAAGCTAAGGTCTCTGTTGAGGGTGTTTTTAATGATATTTTGTATTATCTCTGCTATTTAGGTATACTGATTTGGTGTCAAAATAATAATAAAAAAAAAGTTTAGCTCAACTTCCTTGATTATTCTAGCATACATTTAACTCAGAAAGCAGAAAAGTAATCTGAAGTAACATCCATTTTCTCCGCCTTTTGAAAGGTACAATCACATCCTCAGGAGTTTTGGAGAAGACTGTAATCAGAAGGAATATTCCAACCTGAATGCTAGAGGTGAAAATGCACAAATTCTGCTGAAGAATATGCACAGTGCCCTTCCTCCTCCCGTAGATTATGCCTGGACAATGAGCCACAGCTCCAACACTGACCAAGAAATTAAGTAAAGGTGCAATCATGAACCTATGTATGTATCTGTGTGTGAGTATGCACCTCACATTTGTCCTTTCCTTTACAAAAGGATACTGCTAGAAAAATGGAGGAAATTGAGCTAAACATCCATTTTTCTTTTTTTTCTTTTCAAGTGTGTTGACAGAATGGATCTGTGACTATAATACAATTATTTCGGGGAAAAAAGAGTTTTAGCTGAAGATAAAAAAGAATTGCTATCATATATCTAGAGAAAGCAGTGGAAGTACTAGAAAGTAGAGCTGGCTTTGGACTTTTTTTTTTCCCCCACAACATATTTTTTTAGCAGAAAATTCTAAATCTTTGGCAGAAAACTCTTCTAAAGAAACTTAAGGGTTAAATTGATATTAGATAAATTAGACTTGGGATTGCTCTTCTGAGCAAGAAAAGACCACCATTGTAGCAAAACAACAAAGAGATCAACAAACAACTATGGCATTTACGTTTGGCATCTGAAAATATGGTTCAAGTTCTTATGCTGTTTGACTGAAACTGTCTTACACCTTTTCCTTTGCAGTTCATGAGCCAAGACCACACTGCCTGTGCCAACTGTGCTACATGTTTACAGTTTGGCCAAAAAAAACCCCATTCCTTTTCTTGTGAAAGCCACANTCTTTCGAGGTCCCTTCCAATCCCTAACATTCTGTGATTCTGTGATTCCTGTGCCCTGCCACACAACCTCCCCACACCCGCTGCAGCAGCACCTGGTCTCTAGTTCTTCCCTCTTCCTCAGAAGGACCCTGCCTGCTCGCTGGGCTCCTAGGGCCGCCTTGTGAGGCCTCTGCACCCGGGAAAACTTCAGAGTCCTGCTACACGAGCCCCACCCAGGTGGTGCCCCTGAGTTGCGTAAGCGGTGGACGGAGAGCGCGCTCTCTGCCCTCCCGGCGAAAATTTAAGGACTGGGGGAGGGGTGGTGACCGCGGTTGCCCCGGCAACTCCCGTGCCACTTCAGCCTCTCGAGGGAGAGCTGTCGGCAGGAGGGAGGATATCCCGCTGCCACGGGGGCTTCCTGTCGAAGGAATCTCCCGAAAAACCGTCCTGTACCTCGCCATCTGTCGATCCGGTGGAGCTGCGTCGGCTCTGAAGCAGCTGATCTCGGCAACAATTCAGTTGAAACCTGTCAGACAGTGCTCTGAGTTCAAGTAAGGATATGAAACTGTTTCTTTCCTGTCACTGCTATTTTCCTTGCATGCAAGATATAATTAATGTTTTCCAACAATCACCACTGATATAACACACAGAGACTTATATTTTGACACTCTGAGTTTGTGCAATGTGTTCCTAGCAACTCTTCTTTTTCCTTTGGTAGTCGACTTCAGTGGGAATTTCCCCAGTCCTACTCTGGGACATTACATTGGTCAGCTGTTGTGGGGAATTTGAGGAAGATAGTTTCTCTTTCTTGCAAGTTGTCACATGCAAGACCAGAAAACAAACAAACAAATTAATCTCTTTAAAACAAAAGAAAATAATATGCGTCTTACCTGGAGGTACTGTTATATCATTATTAATATGAGAATTAAAATTATTTCACAATTAACTGCACATATCTTATTGATGTTATCTTTGAAATTGCTAAAGGGATTCTTTTTCCACTGCTAGTAAATTACTGCTTTCCTGCTAAAAATGACTAAATGTGCTGATATTGTGCCTCCATAATGTAGGTTTGCTCTTTTCTTGGGACTAAGGAATTTAACTTGGTTAGATTTAAGGTTAAACTCAGTCATGACTCTAATGGAAAAGGTAATGTTTCAGAGTTGAAAAAAAACATATATAACGTAGCACACCCAACCTGATTAAGCAGTAGTTCAAAGCACTGCATGGTCCCTTTCTTTCATTCTGTACACAACACTGCATGTATATATTCACCCTTTCCCATTTCCCACCATCTACCCCTCATGCAGACACTTCTTAATTTTTGAGCAGACAAGGTGAGGGATATGATTTTTTTAGGCTGTATAGCTTGAAGACACAATTTCATTCTTTAATTATTTTCAGGAAATATAATAGGGAAATTCACAGAATATGGAATATTCTTGTGTACCTGTCCTCCTTCCTGGGCGTAATGGAAAGCTGATTTACAATCAAAACCAGAGTTTCGTAACGTGAGCAAGTTGATGTGAGTAGTTAATAGAAGATAATAAATAAGGTTTTATTATTCAGCAAAACTTTTACCTCCTACACTGTTAATGTGACTAATATGAAGCTTTGATTTGATCTTTCATAGATTACATAGAAAAGTGACCTGTGAATCTACACCTGACAATTGGCGGCCACATAGACATTTCTCTTAAGCATTTCTGCCTTCTTAGTAATTTATTTTCTACTGAACAGGTTGTTCAGAGATGCTGTCTGTTTACCGGCTCACTAGCCAACTCTACAGTTTAAGGAAAATACAGAAGTGTCTGCCATTCATTTCAGGAGAAAAAGTAGACTTGGCACTGTCATTTTGTTCATCCTCCAGTTAAATACTACTTGTAATCTTATTGTGTTTGAATTGAATCATATTTCTATGTCAATGGAGTTACAGTAAGTAGATTTTATGCAGATATCTATGTTGACAAAATAGTCAAGAGCTTTTGTAAGTCATAAATCCCCAAAAGATGCCTGGGATAATTTTATATTTGCAAAGCTAGAACTTCAAGTGTGACTTTGGAAACTGAACTACCACTTTTACTACTTCAGCTACACATACAGTTGCAAACACAGAAGTAAAACATGATGTTAAAGAGACAGTGGCATGATGTCATTCTGGAGAAAAATGTAAAGTATTTGCAACAACATGGAAAGTAGGAGCCATATGAGTAAATAGGTTATGTAGAATTTGTATCGTATGGCTGAGAATAACTGAATTGTTTGGGTTACGTAATGAGAATGAACTGATGCTTACAGAATGGCTAATAGCTCAAAAGAAAGTAATGGAACAGAATTAGCTGTTAGAATGCTAACACTTCTCCTGTACTACAAAGTGGCTGGAATTATTACTTGATTCCTCTCATATTGTATCCAGAAACTGTTTTAATATCTGAAATAACATTCTTACTATCCTCTTACACTTGCTTTCTGAAAGAACACCAGCTGAATTGAGAGAACTGATCTGCTTGCTTGTATTCAGAAATAAAAGGTACCATTTAATCAAAGGTAGTGGTCTTTAGAATAATAGTGAGCATTATGGAAAGGATTTTCTCCTGTTCATAAATATTACAGAAAAGCAAGCCCAAGTTTTTGTGCAATGATCCTGCTACAATAATGTGACTGTTACCTTGCTGGAGAACAGGAGTGACTACACCTATGTCAGTCTATATTTATGACTTTTTACTGGTTGCTTCTTCCAGTATTTCAGTGAGAGAGAAACTCTCCCTTTGTAGGCTAACATAATCTTATTTTGGTTCATTTCCTTTTTCCCTAACTTTAAGCCACTGACACAGTAGGTGGTTGAGCCAACTGAAACAACTGCGTGCGTTCTCTCATGTACTTAGGCAGATGCTTACCATAGTGTTCAAATCTCACAGCTCAACTGAGACTAAATCTTTTTCTCAGCTAAGGAAAATCTTCACCCTAGGTACTAAAAAGGTAAAAAGGAAGGAAAAAAAAACACAAACCAATCAGTCAGCCAGTATTTCTCTAGTTAACTTTATAGGTAACTGTAATGATCAGGTACCATCCTTTTGTTATTGGTTATGACTGCTGAGATCTTTCTTTGTGTTTTTTAAATCCCAGAAGTCCACGCTTAAAGAAGGGATTTTGTTTCAGGTATTTTTGCTAATACACTTTGAAAACAAGTTTAAAGAAAAAGGTATTTCTTACAAGTTACATATTAAAAATTTTAAGTTACAACACAAAGCAGATAAATAAAAGCAATAAAAAGTTTCATAAAACAGTGGCAATAAGACTGTTTTTCACAGCACATCATTATTTATTTATTTTCATCTTGATCACGTCAGTGATGAATAAGGCTTTCTGCAAACCTGAAGTGAACAGCTTTGCATGCAAGCATCTGAAACTTCCCTTAACAATATTCTTTCTAATTATTATGATGTTTGGCAATGTAAGAATAAATTAGAGAAATTTACCTAGGGACAAATGTGAAACAAGAAATGCAGCCAAAAGAATGATTGAGGGAGGCACAAAGTTCTACCTTGCTATGTCCAGATACAAAGACCTCTAGAAATTACATAAGGAAACCAAAAATAGTAGTGGATTTTGGATATACATTCTGAATTTGGATTTTTTTTGAGATGTATTTACCTGAGTTAAAATAGCATCATTATTTATATTGTTGCTTAAATAACCCAGCAGTGTCTTCCTGGTTGTTCTGAGTGGCCCTACTTGTCTCCCAGTCTGGTTTCTCTTCAAATAATAATAGATGTAAAAGAATAAGGAAACATGGTGTACTTGTCTGGCTTGGAACATATGTGGTATCCCAGAAGGAGACAGAGTGATGGCATAACTACTGTAAGGTAGGAAAACCAAGGAATATCTCTCTCTGCCTTCTTCCTCCAGGTGCACACTGCTTTGGACATCAGTTTTAGTCAGTATTCTTTCTCTCAACCTAGGTCTGATTAATGATCTTAGAAGATATCGTTGGACCTAACCAATACAGAATAGAAGTTTTAGTGACTCAGGTAATGTGTCAGATCTATAAAATATATATGAGTCAAACACGTAGACACTAAACACTTCCTTACTAGCAACAGACAAAGCTTCCATGGCCAGTGAAAGCTGCTCCTTTCAAACTTTTCTGGAAGGATTTTGCTTTCCTTTTTGCCAGGTACTGAAAAGAGCCACATACAGAAGAGAGACCCGGGTTTCTGGTTCCAACCACTCATCCTCAGCAGTCCAAAATCAGCATGCTGAACCATTCAGATGTTGCTGCAATAAGCCCAGAAAAGCTACAATATGTGGGACATTTCCTATATCTTTATACACACAGAGCACCATCCTGGCTTGAACTTTAACAGCTACAGAATGTGTCCATGTTTTAACTCAGGCCTCCTGTTGATATATCAAATTTTCCTTAAAAAATACCACCTTGCTAACACAGCTAAATAATGTAGATTTTTTTCCTTTGTTTGCTTTCAAATGCTTTTATTTTTTAAATTATTATTTCTATTTGTTTGTTAATTTTAAAGACTCAGTAACACAGTGATACACAAATTATCTGTCCAAGGTGATATCCTGGACAAATGAAAGCCAAATACATCACTGGCCCACCATCAAACACATCTCTGGTGTTTTCACCACAATTTGAGAAGGAGGCAAGGCCTATTTCCCATTTTAATTATCTGTTAAATGAAACTCAGAATTCTGGATAGAAATACACAATGCAATGACAGCTAGTCCACTGCTACTAGGGTGTATCTAGTATCATTTGTTCTGCACTATGCTTTACATTTTTAATAACAATTAAAAAAACATAGTGAAAGAAAATACCCATCAGCTGTTCCTTTCACAACATAAATAAAAATGGAGAAACACGTGATGGTTTAAAGGAGTCCTAGCTGACAGAGGAGAAGACGTTTCATGACAGGTGAAACTCCAACTTTATCACTTTTCTCCATGTCAGCAATGAGGCAATACGAAAATATGTGTTTCGGTGGTACCTTGGACAGCTTTAGCCCTTTAACTAATCTATGGGGAAAATACAGCTTTGAGAGCATTTTTACTGTGAGTAAGGGAGAGAAGGTGAGAGGGCTGGGAGAAGGAGAAGACATTTATCCTGGGAACACTGATCTAAAGAGTTTATCTGCTTAAGTTTATAATTTTTTGGCTGACAGACTGAAGTAAGTCAGTGAATGCAGAACCTACAGAGAAGTATTCATGCAGATAAGTGTATACGTTCCTATAAACTTGAGATAAGATATACAATATCCCCAAAGGGGATTTTAAAATGGGAGAAGGTCATACAGGCTTGTCATAAAAGTGCTTATAAGGAAATGTGTGTAATATAAAGTCATAAAATACGGTAAAAGGTTTTTGAAAAGTCTAGTGAATCAATGGTTTAATGTGATGGCTCTTTTTTAAATGCAAAGAAATCAAGGCCACACTGAGCTACTATGACAGGACCATTTGTAAATATGATAAACTAACTCACTTGAGCCTTTTCTCTCGTAATTTCTGTGGTAACCTGTCTTAATTGATACTCCATGAAACTAACGGAATATTAGGTTGCACAGTCAGTTCTAGTGGTCCCATCCAACATATTTGACACTGCTTGACTTGTGAAAATGAATTGAAATCCATAGGAAAAAAGTATAATATTGCATATATTTTTTTTCTGAGTAGCTTGGTTACTGGTGTGGATTAACTTTTTTTTTTTCTTTTTATATAAGTAAAATGGAAGTTTGGCAAGTCAGCTCATGTAATAGAATTGATTGGTCTCTTCTTCATGTTTCAAATTGACTAATGACTTCATGCTTAGAAGTTTCTATTAATGCATGACATAGAAATATAATGTCATAAAAGTAACAGAATAATTCGAGGCACAATGGTTTTTTCCACCTTATTTTTGCAACAGTCAGAATTTTTAGTATCTTATCAGTTCAAAACATTAATAAAAAAAAAATCAAAGGTTAAGCCAGAGAGACAGATGGGATTTTCCCCATTGCACACTACTGCAATATGACATTTTGTTGTAACTGCAATGATTAGGTTCTTTGAGAAATAGTCTTAATTTCAATTTGAGACATGATGTCCATGTGCTTGTTCCTTGATCTAGGTATCTAGCAAGTAACCACACAAAAGTAAATTTTGTAGTCTGCATGAGAAGATTTTCCTTCTGTCTAAGTCTGTTCTGAGTAATGTTTTATACTGTCAGCTAGCTTACACACTAATGTCTATACTCTAGGTACCTATGATTCACTGAATGAGTCCTACCTAAAATGTACATCTTGTACATCATTCTTTCTTCTCTTTATAGGTAATGAAGATGAAAAAAGAAATATTGAGAGTTAGTTTTCTTATGCCAAGATAAATACTTAACATAAACCAAAGACTCTCGAGAGGTCTGCAGTGAAGACAGCTTTGTTTCTGTTTTGAACATGGTCTTGTTTCCTTTCCAATCAGAAGTGATGAAACTACTCTTATGCAGTTCAGAAATACTCTTCTAAAAACTGATGAAATGAACTGTTTAAACTTTGTTCCAAACTAAATGTGTGTTTCTATTGATGTAATTTAGGAAATCAGACTTGGGCTTTAAACCAGGTAGCAATTGATTTGTAACTTGATATTTTAAATTAAATTGTATTTAATTGATTTTTCAAAACATTTTTTTCCTGTAGCTAAGTTTATTATTTTTCTTCCTTATTTTTACCTAGAGCTGGAAAAAACATCACAGAACAATGATATAGTGGCATATTAGTATCTTGGAAAAGGCATTCTATCTCACAGATGATGAACTTTTCTTTATATTGGTATCTATTTGTATTTATTACAAACTGAACTGCTCACGCTTCATTTACTTAAACATAGCAATATCTGGGGAATATAGGACTTAATCTTACTGCTTAATCTACAAAGTTTGTATTAGTAGATTTAGGAGTTATTGTTAAGACTACAGTATAATTGCAGAGGGGTTATTTATTCATTTCCGTGCACACCATGGGCAGAATTCAAACCTTTACAAATCTGACAGAGTTTTGTAATTTACAATTTTTTACAAGATCCAGCAGAATTCCAGATCTTATTAAGGTAGAGAAAAGAAGACAGGAAAGAAGTAGTTATTAGTTCTATATATAACTTTTAAGGAACTTATGAGTTGCTACGTGAGATTACATCTGAAACTTATCTGCTTCAATATTTTGTCTTTAGCATTGACCTGCCCTAGCCAGTTTAAAATAAGGCGTAAATTCCCCTGCTGTACAGTCTTTGCCACTGACCTTTACAACTTAATAATTAGAAGCTGACAGTCTGCATCCTAAGGATTCACACACCATTCACATTATATATCTTTCAAAAACATTTTTTTTAAATAATATTAAACTTTTGATAATAGCCACAGTTTTATGGTAATGACTAATTATAATATGTGAGAAAACTTGTTTTTGCATCAATTTTGTTTCAGAAATCCTTCATTTTCCCTGCTTTCTGAGACAGGAGAATAAGGCTTTTGGACAACATTATTGTGATTTTTCCTATTTAGTACTAATCAATTGTAAATATCACACAGATATCAAGATAGTTTTCTTGTTGTGCGTTTAACTGATACAGTTACATANAGGAAGGTACATTTTGTCACAGAGTTTATAATTCAGGAAATCAAAAGAGAAAATTTGTCTTTGCAGGGTGTTATTCAAGAAATAACAATATTATTTTCTAAAAAGGAATACAAATTGCACAATTGTTTCTGTTACTTCAAAGGTCAGTGTCTCAATATTTCCAGTGACTTTTCCTCTTTTTCCAGTGCAGTGACGCAGACTAAAGCTCCACAAAAGGAGTTGATAGGGGGAAAAATTGTTAGTGGAAGTCAGCTAAGCAACTCCTCTCTTCATATATCCTGATTAATTAAGATTATGTTACAAAGGACATCATTACTTTGACAATGCTGTGTCCTTTGGCAGCTTCATCTTAATTCCAGTCTAGTAAAATATTCATTGTACATTTTAAACACGTTTCTCCTTTTAGAAGCATATTTCTTAATTTTTTATTAAGATAAGTAATTTGTTTAATGGCTTTTGCAAGGTGGCAGATTATCTATACTATAGTTATCAGCAGTTAAGACAGGAAAAAAGAAAAACAATGACCATGTGGTTTCTCATTGTTTTTAAAAAATCTAATTACAACCTTAGCAATGAAATCTGCATTACTCACAGATAAGTCATGGTATTTTTATTCATTAGTAGCTATCTTAGAAACCAACAAAATGTGGAGCTGTGATTACTATTGCCCTTACTGAGGAACTTGATGTTTGTGTTTAGTGACGGCCTTTTGCTAACTTTTGGCAGAGTTATTGCAAGACCAGAAAGACCACATTAATTTATCTGTTTATCCCCTGTGCAGAAGGTGGACTTGAAAGTTTGAAAAATGCTCCTTAAAAAATAGCTTCAACAGAGCTGTTGTAAGTGTGACATTTCCTTTTTCAAATTGCAACTGCTCCTCTATTTGCAGTGGAGTTAATTTTGCCTTTATTGTGACCATGGGTGCATGGCTGTTTCAAAATATTGGGAAAGGGCAATGAGCCAAAATCGTTATCTTCACTTGAAGTGTTTAATACCAAATGTAAATATTGGAGGGGCTTGAGTGCCCAAGCCATCCCTCCAGGCTTTATGTATCTGATTATAAATGTCCCTATGGCACTGTCAGCTAGTCCACATCGTGACTTCAGTCCAGTGTTGTCAAGGAAATAATAACTTAGAGTCTTCCATTGCTTATCAGCATGGGGACAGTGTTTAAAGAACACATGGGTTGATTTCCCCTCAAATATTCCTGTATAATTAAAATTGTTAATAAGCATTTAGCAAAATTAGAAATAGAAATAGAAACCAGGCTGCTTTTAATGCTAATTCCGCCTCTATATTTAATGCAGCATTAAAACCTTTAGTTCCTGGTGATACACTGTTCATAGAAAGAGAAAGTAAGCTGATGACCAGCTTCCACACACACTTCCAGTGGTCAAAGCTTTTATTCTCTGGTCTAGCAGAACAAAAGAAGATAATGTCTTTTTTTCACCTCTTCATGAAACAGTAGCAGCTGAGAGAGACAGAATTTATTACAACAGTTCATTGCCAGGAATACATTAAGCACATGGAAGAATAAAGGACACATGAGAATTCTCTGCTTTCATAGAGAAATGTGGAATACAGAAAATACCTTTTTTTCCAAGTATCGTAACTTAAGTTTTACATTTTTTTTTTTTCCAAATGAAATGGTCAGTACTTGGTCTTGCTTTTCTAGCAGTGAAATGTATTTCTGAAATTATTTCCAGAGTTCCATGAAGTAGATAATAAACTTTAAAAGAGCTATGGTGTTTGTTCTATACAAACCTAATTTATTATTATGTGCTATTCTCAGACTAAAATCTTGTAGAGATTGTAAAGAAGTATATATTCTTCAGTGTGGGATAAATATTTGTAATTGAGTTTTTAATCTCCAAGGGCTGGGGATTTATCATTTTTAGAGCTGATGTAAAAAGGTAAAGCTATGCCAGACTAGTGTAGTCCATTAATTAACTTCACACTGTATAATGTGTATCAGAATGTGGCTTCTTATCAATATATCTCATCAAAGCTCATTTTTCAACTAAATCTGGGTTACTTCTGTATTAATACTATCTTTCAGCATTCTTTATTTAAATAGGTTTTGGAGTAAATTTTGAGTTTGATTTGTGGAATTTTGTTTGTTTGTTGGTTGGTCTGTTTAGTCTCCAGTTTAGCAAATATATATTTAAATAAAGTGTGTTATATCTTCCCAAATCATCATCTCTATCTTGGTTTTATTTAAGTCTAATGTCTGCAAACAGAATTAATCATACCAGACCAAAAATAGGTGTCATATTGCTACTTTCTCACAGTTTTGGTAGACATGGTATGTGACCTACAAAGAATTGTGCTGTTCTGGACTAGTAATGAGAACGCAGGAGGAATGACATCTAAATGGGATTAAACAGGTGTGTATATGTGTTGCAGATTCAATTAGTCAATAGAGAGAACTTCTTGAAGACAGTATCTGAGATGAACAAGTTTTATGAGGAGTCAGTGAGGGAACTCAAGTTTAGTCTGGAGAAAAGGAGGCTCAAGGGAGACCTTATCGCTCTCCACAACTACCTGAAAGTAGGTTGTAGAGAGAGGGGTGTTTGTCTCTTTTCCCAAGTAACAAATGATAGGGCAAGAAGAAACAGCTTCAAGTTGTGCCAGGGGAG
>VZTO01028141.1:6898-52000 GCA_013400615.1 Syrrhaptes paradoxus | reverse complement strand
CATTTTCTATATTGAAAGGGGGAAGTTGTTTGTCTGATACTGCCATTTCAAGCATGTGCCAATGTACTTCTGCTGAAATGCTGTTCACTTGCAATGTATTTCTTATTTATATTAACTAAACTAAGTTGTCATGTTAATGATAGATTGCAGAACAATTTTAGAAAACCTGTAGTGCTTTTGATTTGTTTCTGAAGGAGCCCCCAGAATTGAAAGACATGCTGCTGGGAGATGGTTGTCATGGTTGCCTTTAGGTTTAGTCTCTCTAATTTTCAGAAATTATCTTATTTTATTCCTTGGGAGAACCTGATAATATTCTAGGCATTATGGCATAATTAAGGGATGTAAAGCTTGTAAGGGTATATAGTACCTTGTATCAGCTGATGCAGTTAGTAAAAGTTTCAGATGCCTAGACCTTCCATAACTTCAACATACAGTGCATTTATGTGAATAATATCCATTCTTATGTGACTGATAAAACAGGATAGTGCAATTACTTTGTGTATAAAAATTGTCTGCATCTAGTATACCTTATCAGCACAGAATATATATGTATAAATGTTTTATGTTAATGTGCAAAAGAAATTGCAATAAATTATTTTTTCCACTGACTTACAGAAATGTTGATGTTTTCTTTTTGGTGAAAGCTTTTATTTCATTGTTTGATACAAAAACAAGTATGTTCTCCGTTCCATAATTTGAAGTCCAAGTTTACATAGTTTATTGAGTCATTGTTCCAATGTTTGCAAATATCCAAAAGTCTCCCACATTGAGGTATATGGATCACATCCTCAGATCAAAGTAGTGTTCAAAATGTGTAGATTAATGCTACCAAAAATAGTAGATGAGGTCACAAAAATGAATACATTCCTTTGAAACACTTGGACAATATTTAACATACAAAAATTATTAGTCGTTGACTTTAAGCAGGATGTACATGACCAACCAAAGCTCTAGGAATGAGAAATGAAGAGAGGAAGCCATATACATTCCTTGCCATCATCTCACTGTCAGACAGCAACGCACCCCTGCACTCCGTGAGATAGCCTAAAGACATGGGATTTGTGACGGCTGTGGTTGTGCATTGTCNTTCATTTAACTATAGTGATTTACTTTTTCAATAGAAGCTCTCTAGCTGAAACGCGAGGCAGAGTAATTGCCAGAGTCTGTTTCAAAGGTATTTACAAATGCATCTTTTTTATTTGAATATTTTTTTTTTAAGTTGAAACAAGGAGAAGAAAGGGGAAAGCAGCAATGAAACTGCAAATTCTAGAATGCTTAGCTGTTTGTAATCTTCTGGATCATGTGCTTTCCTTTGAATTCAGATATACAAAAGAATTTGGGTTTTTATGGTATTATTAACTAAGGCAGTGGCCATGCAGGGGACTCTGCTATCTTAAAGTTGGCACTGTGGTTGGCTTCTGTATGCAATGCTGAGTAGTCTGATTGCTGTCAGTGTTTCTTGGATAATATACTCCCTTTTTTTTCCTAAGACAGGGCTTGAAAAACAGCAGAAGGACTCTCGCTGGCTTCAGTAAATTTTGAAGCAAGCCTAATCAGCGTCTACTGTCGGTATTTAAAAGTTACATTATAAACCACAACCAATGAGACCATTTGATATATGGCCTGTATTTTTAGATTCTGATCTTTTCATCGACCTTCGCCATGTGGCATTCTATCAAAACTTGAATTTTTTAAATTTATATGGGTAGGCAAATTTGTGTGTTTACTTTTTTTAGCAAAACTATTATCAATTCTAGCACAGTAAGAGGAATGTATTGTTACTATATTTACTTTTTTACCCAACAATACACTTCTCACAGGCTCTGTTAGGATGTTATAAATTATTAGCCTTATGCAGTCAATTTTTATTTATGTTTGCATTCCCTAAGGTAAAAACTGTAAATCTAGTCCTCAGTGGAAACAAACTCTGGGAAAATAATTTCACATTTGATAATTTGCGGGGAAAAATCAGAATGATGAACAATGAATGAGACACTCATTTCGGTATCTATTTACAGTGTTATCACAACAGTTATTCTTGTACTTTTGACTTACAAAAATAAATTAAAATGTTGTACTGCTGTGGTTAGGGAACTAGAAAGGCTTTATAAATAATATCTTGAGAACTATCTTGAAACTTCAATAAATGGGAAGGGTATGGGTGGTATACTGCTGGTTTTAACTCCATATATTTCTGAAAATTTACACATGGGGTCAGACCAAACAATAAGCTACACAAGCAGAGCTCCATTTTCTTTTAGGAAAGCGTGGGTTTGCAAAATTTGCCATTCTGGCAAACACATCTACAGAAATCATAATTGGGAACAAGTCAGCAGGTAGAGCAGAAGACAATGTCAGGACTCCAGCTCCAATCTCTCTGATTGATATCACAAGCTATTGCACAGCTCATAGTTCAATTCTTTTTCCTCCTGTATCCAGCACCAGCTTAGCTGTAATGATCTTGGAGGTACAGCATCTCTCCCTGGCCCACAAGTTCGATGATATAAGAGAGTGATGCATTATTCATGGCAGTAGTGGCCTTTATCCATATTGCTGTGATTTCTTTTGGGACTATCCATTTAAGTCCAGCTGAATGCACACTTAAATTTTGCAGGATCTGGGGACTTTTTCTTCACCTTCACCATAGGTTTGGAGGAGCAGGAGACAGCAGTATATGTCTTAGACCTCAGTACAGTAATAAAAAATATTGCCCAGAAGACTGTTAATTCACCCTGCTGCTATTGGGCTATATTTTGTTTGTTTGTTTGTTTTTAGAGGAACTTCATGTTTTTATTCTTACCTCACAAAGGCATTATTGACAGCAGTGGTTTATTAGCACCCAGAAAAGCCATTTTATCTCTTATATAGGTATATAAAAATATATATATTTTATACGTGTGTATATATATATACACACACACACACACACAAATAAGGGACATCCTCCAGGAAGGAGTCATGAAGACAAAAGTGCAAAAAGCAATTCGGTTATGTGAGATTTTTTTCATTACTTGGTTGCAGTGTTTAATGTAGGTGGTAGTACAAAACCTATCTGACTGCTTAGCTCACTTTTGAAAGACAAGAAGGAAATGGGAAGGGATGTGCAAGCATCTGATATGAGTAAGAGCTGAGTGGAGCTCGACGCCCCAGAACCTTTTCTTTGAACAAAACTCCAAAGCTAGTAAACATTTGAGTGTGCTGCAGCCAAGCTGTGCAGTGCAATGTACAGTCTTGTACTCTGAAGCTTTGATGGTGGTGCCAATAACACCTGTCTCCATGGAGCCAGGGCAGGGTCTGAGGTATCCACATCCTAATGTGTTTTTCCGTCATGATGTAGACAGATCAACATCATACGTATATTGTCACAAACTGTAAAATGGCTATTCAATACATTCCAGAGCCGTCGTATATTAAAAAAGAAAAAAAAATGTTGGATCATCATGTTCTAGCAGTATAAAAACTTGAAGAGAATTTGTTACTCGTGTTCAGACACTCGTCAGGCAGTCAGCATAGTGGTACAAATGGGAGTTTATGTGATATTGCAAATTAATTCTGTCAGTCACAGTGTTGGCTTGTCTCCAGGTAAACAGGTGTTACTGGAATTGTAGTCCTTTTCTGTTTAAGTGCCAGGGACACACAGAGGGTCTGTGTTATTATTTTTCAATTAACATGGTCCTTTCTTTCCTGGGAGAGAGTCTGAAACTGTTGTCATTTCATGCACCTACCAGACAATGAGAGGGGAGCAACTAATAAGCCAGTAAACAGAGCTGTGGTAACTAACTGTAAAGAAAAAACAAGTGGTTCCATTCCTTGACCTATAGGTGCACATGCAAGGCACTATTATTTTTCTCTATTGTTCTTCAGATTTCTGTCTGGCTTTGAATGATAGCTTTGGAAAAACTGCAACAATACATGCTGTCTCCACAATTCACTCTTTGTTTGTTATTAGTAGGGGAAGGCTAATGTTAATTTTCATTATAATGGTCCATGGGTCTTTCTGGCAGTCTGACTGTTTTGGAAATAATGACAACCAGGGAGTGTAAGAACAATTTTCTGATTATTATTCTGGGATGAAGATGTGTGTTCTCTGTTATAAAGGTTTTGTTCCAGACTGTTTCCACATATCCAGCAGTCAGATTGACATTGCCTTTGTCATTATTTTTTTTTTTTTTGCAGAGATGATTATGGGAATTTCAATAAATATAAAGCACCTAGACAAATTTTATGCTACAAAACAATTGTACTTTCAAGGGGAGTGATTTTGTGTGATGAGGATCGATGAACTCACAGCAGTGAGTTTTTATCTCTTCATATGCTGGACACCTCTGGCATGAAGCCTTTGTGATTTTTTTATATTGCAGGTTCTCAGGGTCATTCTAGCTTTCCAAAATTGATTTTACACTTTGATAAGTGTGGTATCCTGTCTAGTGCTCAAACAACTGACTTGTGATTAAAATGCCAGAACTTAGCTGAGTGCAGACAAAAGACTGAAAGTGCTCATAGTTCCTAACTGGTATTAATCATAATCCTGAACAGGAGACCTATTAAGTCAATAGTCCTTGAGCCTTTGTTTAAAAATAAAAAACAAACAAACAAAACCCACAAAAACTACAAGGCCATAGTTTTCAGATAAGAAATAAAACTCTCTTTGAGTTCAATATTGCTGGCTTCAGCCCTTATGTCAATATGAGCATAGTGTTGTAATGAACTGTGTGAAAAATCAAATCACCTTCATAAACCTCACTGAAATATGCAATGTACTAAGTGTGAAGAAATACACATCTCTTTCTCACAAGTCCTAAACACTGTGTGTAAGGTTCCTGGAAAGAAAAGAAAGCAGGTTATGTCCTGTTATTTTCAGATATTTTGTGCAAGTCAACTTAATAAATGGCAATTTTCATACGCAAAGTGTTCAGAAACAATCTGATTTTCAAAAAACCTGCATTAAGAGGTTGAAGAACTAAGTATCGTTTTTCCACAGAGGGCATAGTGAATCATTAAGAGACATAACAGCCTGTACAAGAAACCAAAGCGTTGCCTTCTGTCACATAGGTGTGTTTGTGGACAATTATGTAATAATCTAGAGGGTAAGAAACTTGCTGGCAAAGTGAGGATACATGCCTTTTCACAAAGCTTTCCTTCCCCACATCATCCTACCCCTTGGGTTTTTTAAATACATATATATAGTGTAGGCCACCTTCTTCTTTCCTTGCTGCTTGTGTCCAGGGAAAAATACAATACTCATGAGGCCTGTAAAACAAGTACAATAATACTTCAGTAATCCTGATGAAGGCACTGTGCAAGTCCTGGGTGATCACTCCCTAGTCCCTGCCTGCAGTCCTTCTTTCCTGTTTAACATAAAATGTATGAGCAATCTTAGGAGCACAATTATGGGCAGGAGGGGAACACCTGAGCTCCAACTAGAATGATCAAAAAGTGTCTAAGATGGCAAACAAACATTGTTTTCTCATCTGTGGCTCATACTGTGTAAATTTAGGGTTTGATGTATGTACATTGTTAAACTGGAGATGTCAGTATTTTCTCAAGCTATAATTAATTGTTGCTTTATTATGGAGATGCCAAGAAAGAGTCAACACTTATTTATAAAATACTTTTCCTAGGAGAGGGTTTTTTTGCTTATTGTCATTATTGGGCATGATTCATGTTCCCACTATGGTATCTATGGGTAAATGTTAACTTCTATTTGCAGTCAGAAAACAATATCCGTTGTCTCTTGCATTTCCAGATATGTCACATTTTCACTATGATACTTCCTTATCATTGGACCACATTTTTCCTGGCACCATGGCACTGCAGCAGTAGGAAAAACTGCTCTATGACTGAGTGCTATAGGCTATCAAGAAGAGACAAAGTGGACCCAACACTTCCTTTTCTCATTACACTTTCTTAATTTCTGGCCTCAACACACTAAAATCTCTCCAATAAATTGTTCAGAAGGAACCTGCAAAATGAAGATCTGCTGCATCATGGGAGATCACGCAGTAGCCAACCAATAAATCTGAGTGGGTAGCTCTTCACTGCCACAGCTGCCAGTCCTCTTTTTTTGTTTTCCTTCTTGTCTAATGGAAGAGCCTGTTCTGTGTCAGATGATGTCTTCTAATTAAATGCTGCAGGGTACTAATGTTTTCTCCCCCTGTTGCTATAATAATACCAGGCAATCTGTGTAGAACAACAGTGGTGAAGAAAACAAAAAGGATATCATCTTAGACTGTTGTGTCTGGTTTTGAAAGCTCTGCAAGGCTGACAGTCGCTTTGCATCTGATCAAGCCTCTAGCTCTGAGACTGAGACTGAGTCTGAATGCCATCCTGAGGTGATGGCAGTGAAGTTGGCAAAGGTGCTCTGTTAGAGCCTTGCAGCACATGAGTTTGGACACCCCTGTTTGTGTCCTCCAGCGTGAGAACAAGGACTTACTTCTCCGCCTTCGGTAATTAACAGGAGTACTTTTTCTACATATAACAAGACAGTGCCCTAGAAAGAAACAAAACCAGAAGAGAGGTACCTGCATGTCCCAGTGTAACACCACCTGGGTAAAATATTCTCCATCTGAAAAACAATTTCAATTCACTTTGTAAATTCGTACCAGAACAAGATGGAGGAACACGTTTTAGAAAACAAAATCCTACCTTTTCTCAGCTGAAACTTAAAGGGAGGTAATGAGATGGGTTTCTGAACATGTGTTAGTCTTGTAAAAGGTATGACGCTTTTGTGTCCGCAGCCAGGCCCTGCAGCTGCTGGGGACCTGTGCTGGCTCTGCTGGATCTGCGCTCCGCCTGGCAGCGGACGCCATCTACTGAAGCACCACAACATTGTCAGAAACATTTGGTAAGACATTTACTCAGATAGTTTGGGCTTCTCTTGCTGTTCGTTAATTTTTATCAGGAAGAGTCATTTTTCTTGGGCAGCAGCTCAAAACTGGTTTAAGGGGAAGTATCAGAGGCTATAAAACATTGAGAAAAAGTAACAGTAGGGCCTTGCTTTGCCCTGACCCCAGCAAAAAAAGACATTAACAGTCTCAAACAGGTCATCCAAGGGTGGAACAGGAGCTGTCTGGAGAAGAAATGTGTCTATTTTGTTTGTTTTTTTTTAAATTGAAGTCTGTAGAAGAAGGCACGGTGAACTGGATAGTTTAGCCTATCATGTTAAATGTCTATTATCCATTTAGACATGGTTAGAAGGTGAACCTTTCCCTGGAAAAGAGTAGCTAATTGGCTGGGGCTGTGTGGTGCCGAGTTATTTCATGTCTGTTAGGCCGTGACATAAACACAAACATGTTGCACAGTGTTCCTGTCGGGTGGAAGTTGTCTTTCTGCATCCTCCTGGCCGATTGCTCTTGTCTTGGGCCATCACCTCCAGTGAGAGCGGGGACTGCAGTTCCGTTAGCTGTGTTACAGTAAGAGTTTGCAACTAATAGCCAGGCAAAACTGATTGAAGGGAGCCAGTAAATTCTGGATTAAACGAACACACAGACTGTAGGGATAATTCGCTTCCACAGATAGATCGTGGCTGGAGATAATTCATAAGACTGCAGATGTTTTGCAGGAATGAGGAGGAAGAAAAGGCAAAATGAATCAAAGAGAACCTGCAGACAGTGTAGCTCTGGCTGCGAATGCTCAGTTACCCTTCCTCTCCACTCTCCAAACAGCCTAACCTTGATAAACCCTCACTTGGAGAAGGAGAAGGGCGATCGTACCTACCTACCAAGTGTGCAGCATCAATATGCTGACCTCTGTGGGGTCAGTGATGTGCACAGATGGCACACTGTGTCTCTTTTCAAATGAGGAAAATGCCTCTGAAGGTGTGAATGTAATGAGTAAGTCTTCAGGATGTGACCTGATGCTGGTGAGCGTTTCTGTCCCAGCACTGTGGAGACACCGAGAAGAGACACCCAGAAGTCTGATCCGCAATCACAGGGCAGAGAGTCTGCTGCCAGACGGGGAAGGGGCAAAGAGCTAGCTGTGGCTGCAGGACTGGGCACTTCCAGGGTCTTGTCAACCTCCCCTGCTGTCACCATCCTGGCAAAAGGGTACAGAGAAGCAGCTGGCCATCAGCCTGTAGACAAGGGGCTTACCTTGGGTGCTGGAGGCTTGTTTTTGGTTGGAGGTAAGTGGATCTTGCAAGTGTTTGTTAGGGAAGAAGCACAGGGTCACCTTGTGAGTTGTTGGCTTTCCTCTGACTAGCAGAGTTAGCTCTCTGCTGTGCCATAGTACTCTTTAAAAGAGGATTAATCACTGACCAGAACAGTGCCTTTGATTGTGCACACATTTAGGTACTGTACACTCCTGCACAGAGTGGCAAGAATGGCATACAGACTGCAAAATCTAGAGTCAGCAGCTGTTGGAACGGCTTGCTTTCCTGAGGTACTCGATTCTCCTCCTAAGGAAAACCATGGAAATAACCACTGTTTTGCTTTGGTCACTGGAAGAAAAGTCAGTTTGGTTATATATGAAAACATTTGGTTTTGAAAACAATTGCTTCCTTCAACACATAATGATTTATCCAAGTACAGAATTAGATATATTAATTTCCATTGCTCATTTTGTAAGGCTGAAAAGAGAGGCTATCTGGACAAAAGTGCTGGTTTAATGATCAGATCTCTACCTCTGTGAGAGGCTCAACCTCAATTTTCGCTTGAACCATATTTCCTCAGGGAGTGGTCCCCAAACCATGCTGCATACCTCTCAAAAGGATGGATACTGCCCATCCCTCTGGTTCATTGGCTTTGTTTTTACTGAGCAATGAATTCTCATCTTACCCCTGCTTGCCCCCACCACTCCCAAGAAAATCACAGACCTTTCCCTTGTTGACTTCTTCTAACCCTGCTTCGGACTTCAGACATCAGTTTAATGTTTGTGGTTGGTTCATGTAACACGGGCAGTATTGATGTTATTTAAAAACTATACATCATATGGTTCATTACATTTTACTTCAGGAATATACAAGCCAGATATTTTGCCTCTGATGGATGTGTCAATACTTTGCATTGTAACAGCTGTCATGTGTAAAAAGAATTTAACATAACCTAGTGTTTTAAATGAATATAAAATATTCCAATATGTACACAAGCAATGGTTAAAAATGCCATTGATCTTTGGTAACTTTTTTGGTAAGGATTATGTAACAACAGTGTTATTTAACAACCCAAATTCAAGACAAATGAGTTAAACTTTTCTCAAGCAGCACACAATATTCCCATAGCTACATTTACAGGAAGATCTTAGATGAAAAGTGTCCTAGAAGCAACTAAAACTTGTTACAAAGCAGATCCTATTTTAAGAGACAATTATTTGTTTTAATTATTTAAGACATCACATCTTTCTATGCATTTAATTTCATATTTCATAGATAGTTTCTCACAGAAGAATTTTTGTGTCATTTCCACTTGCATAGCAGCTGATTTTATTGCCCTCATGAGCCTGGAGACTTGTGGCAACTGCAACATTGCTGCAAGACAATGTTATATTAGGACATTACCATGATGCATTTATCTGTTCTATCAATGGAATTAGTTGCTTGAAAGAGCTTGTCAGCACTTCAGAAGTGGCTTCTGTTGTGGAGTGCTCACTCCTCTGCCAGGAGTTTCCAAGTTCTACTGACCAACAGTACCACTCTCAATGCAGGGTAGTCATTGCATTTTATACATCTGTTCCTGTGCCGTATGTTCATTTTGACCACAGCGCTCTGGTGAATATGGAGAAAACGTTCTATTAAGACAAGTGTTACTAAAGGTGCCTCTGAACTGGAGACAAGATTGCAAAAACTTGCAAAAAAAAAAGAAAAAATAATACCATATTATTTCCTGACCACTGCTTGTACTTGGAATGTGCCAAAAGGCCCTAAGTCTAATGCATATGTTCTATTCTGCAGTTCTACTGTCTTCAAACTACTGCACAATCTTTAATTATGAGGAAATGGATAAACTGGATGGACTGAGTTAAAGAGTCTTCTTTCCCTCATCTGTTTCTGTAACAGTTCCTTTTCCCTTCTATTAATCTCAGTAACACAGATATGAACTTTGGGTTGAATTTTCAGAATTGTGTTACTTGCTCGCTGTACTTGAAAACATCCAGAAGTCATTAGCATTGCTAACCACAGTAGCTGGGTCAGGTTGGAACGTCTCCTGCTCCTAAACAGCAAACACATGCTGGAAAACTCCCCGGCCATGGGAAAACAAAAACCATTTTTTTTCTGGCTGATATGCAAGTGGGTGAATTCTATCAGTGCATGGCTTGGTGCAAAAAAAAATGTAGTGGCAGTCAGGGAATAGGGACTTGAGAAGGAAATTAGGTGATGAAAGGAGCAGCCCCCATCCACTGGTGCACTTCAGGCAGGGAACTGCTTTAAGCACTGATGTGGCTTTTTCATTGAAGCCTCTTTCCACCCTACAGGGGCAGGTGGAACAGATAATCAAGAGGCTGCAGGATAGAGGAGACTCGATGGTTTCTGAGGATTACGATTTGTTTGGGCCCCTCTCATTTTCCTGGCACTTGCATGATCAGCAGCATGGGGGATGCACTTGCCTTGCCCAGTAGCAAAGGGAGAGTGGCTGTGTTGCTGCAGGGGTCCTGGGGGAGGGAGACTGGCATGTAAGGTACCAAAGGCTCTGGGCCCTGCTGAGAGCTTTCTTCCCATCAGCCCTCAAAGAAACAGTACAAAGTGATGTTGCTGCTTTTTCAGCTTTAATAAGAAAAAGAGGAACAGAAGTTGAGCACTGATTCTGCAAGTGTGTCCAAAGGAATTGTTGTTTTGGTTTATGAGCCTGAGAGCTGCCTGGCATCTGTTGTCTGTTCTAGTGTCCTTCATGCCCCTTAGGGCAAATAATCACCTGTTGATGCGTGTGAGCTTTGCATTCATTATAACTAACAAGTCCTGTATATGCTTTATTTCATTAATCTGTTGTTAGTAATTCATAGCTAAATGCATGCAGCCAAAATACATTATATAAATCCCTCTTGTAGCTTTCTCAGCAGGATGGCCATTCTGTCCTGATGGCTGATTGCTGACAGATCTCAAAAACTAACCCTCAACTTCTTTCAGCTGATTATTTGAAGGTAGAGAGCCTTTGGGTAACCTAGTGTTTATGAATCCAGACAGGGAGACTGGAAAAAAAAAAAATGGTCACATTTTCTCCTTGATATAACCCTCCAGAATTTAACTTGCTTTAACTACTTTTGAATAGGATTTTGTTGTTAATGAAATCCATACTGAGAAGTGACTGTTGCATGTTTTCCTTACAGGGCACTGTAAGGCTGGTCTTGAAACCGTGTAAATGACCAATCAGTTTGTGGATGTGTTGATATTCTTGTGCACTATCAAGGGAACAATGTCAGGATTATACAGTAGAATTCTGAAATGTATTTATTGACTTGAAAATGTGAGAGTGTGGTGAAAGCTTCTGTAAGAGTTAATTAATGGAGCCTAACTCCACTGCTGAGTGCAAGCTCCATAACAGGTTCTGCGTTTAGAAGATGCATTTCCTGTTCAGTGTTAGGAAAGACACAGAGGTTAAGAAAGAAGGCAAATGTCTGGGGTTTTCCTTTAGCACAGGAACTGTGTGGATCCTCAACCCTTCTGATTTTCCTCAGAGGTATGAACCATACCTCCCATCAGAAGTGTCACAAGAAATATTCTGTTCTTCTGTTGGAAACTACCCCTTTCTCTTCCCCAAAGAGAGCATTTCCCTTATTGTATCTTTGGGATTGAATAAAATTACTAATTTGCTTGTAGTATTCTTGATTTCCAGACAAAATTTTCTGCCAAAAGTTTCTAATTGGTTTATTGTACTGAAAACTTTTTATGGGATATATAGAAACTGGCAATGTCAACTAGAGAGAATTTGGTCATGTATCAGCAATCAAGAAGGAATAGATTGTCTCCAAATGTAGACATAAACCTCACAATCCAGTATTTGCTAGTGTCCCCAGCAGAGCTTGTGTGGGTGAATGTTTGCTGAAACAAATTCAACGATGTTGTCAAAACTGTTCGGTGGTAGGAAGCTGGGCTGTTCCATGGGATTCAAAACCACTGCTGTCCCCTCACTTCTTCCCGCACCAGGTCCATAACACGTGAAGGGAGGCTCAGGGAGAACATTCCTGTTGCCATGGTGGTGCTGTTGCTGTTGTCTGCTCACTATTTAGGCCATTTCCTTTATATTAAGACATCTAAGCTTTCTTTGCGAGCAGTAGGAGTGATGGAATAGGTAACAGCTGTTGCTTACCTGCCTCATTTTCCTATCTGACCACTTAAACTGGCATCCCAAAGCACTTTGAGTTTGGTGCTTTCAATTGAGTGTCGAGGCAGATGCTTTACACTTTTCTAAGGCGGCAGGATCTTTGGAACAGGATCCACATCTTGTGAAGTACTCCACACAGTGGAGTCCTCATCTAAACTGGGATACTGGAAAATAAAGGGCAATTAGCAACTTATTTTTCAGGAAGAAGGAAGTCTTTCAAATATGCTGCTGTACTGCACACCGTGACTTTGTTTCCCTCAGGTTTTTTTTAGAGTTATGTAAGTCTCTCAGTAAGAGTTTTGCCTTCCCTCCCCTGCCACTCATTACCATTTGCTAGATTTTAATTATCAACAGTGAACAGCTTCTTACAATTAGTCTTAAAACAGACATTTTGTGATGCTACTCCAATTAAATAGTCTTTTTTTTTTCTTGTATTTGGTTTGTTTCATGCGAGGCATTGTTTGCCCTTTTTATTCATACATTGCTTAGAAGCTTGAACTAAAGTAACCCAGAAAGATTCCATTTATTCAGGCTACATTAAATAATCACCATGTGATGTAACCCTTCCAGACTAGAGCATGCATGATCTATAAGTGAACTGTAAGTTTACGTGGGCATGATTGGAAGTTGTTTGGCATTTTTAGGTTGGAAAATTTCCACTGAACTCTGGATCAAGTCTGTAACAAATAATATTAGTCCTGCAGGCCATGGCTAGAAATGTTGAGGATTCATTCAGATTATAAACATAGGGGGTTGGGTGACCAAAAGGAAAATATTGCAGGGCACCAGGGCTAGTCCTATTAGCCAGGACCGGTATATATAATCATCAATCCTGCCTTTAATGCCTATTTGCCAAGTCTTCAATAGGTAGAACAGATAAGGGAACCCAATGCTGTGCTTACATTGAGACCCACGAGGGACATAATATATGTAAATCCTGGTGCTCATGTAACTTAAAACAGCTGGCTAGGTTGAGAGTGGCTTTGAAAGTTTCACTAAATAAGCAGCAATACTAACAATTATAATGTGGGCTACAATCATTTTCATCAAGAACTATGAAGTGTATTGGAAGTATTATTAAGTTTTTGAAGACTCGGGATCATTTATTTGAAAGGATACCCCACAATTAGCAAGGCAAAACTAGATATGCACTTAACCAGGCTTCGTGTGTACCAAAATGACACTTTTCTAGAGGTAGAAAGGCTTTAGTATTTCAGTCTGGAAAGAACAGCTACATGTGTGGATCTATGTTGCAATGAATTAATCTGCTATGTAAAAATCCTGTCCAAATCCTCTCGTACAGACCATTCTGTGTTCATTTTGCTTTGCCAAGTAAGCAAGTGCCAGGCCTGTGTCCTGAGCTCTTTGGCCAAATTTTAATTTCTCCTTGAGTAAATCCTTATTTTTTGGCATTCCTTTAGAGATGTACATTGCAATAGTAGTCTTGTGAA
The DNA here is from genome assembly GCA_013400615.1 of Syrrhaptes paradoxus. NCBI lineage: Eukaryota > Metazoa > Chordata > Aves > Pterocliformes > Pteroclidae > Syrrhaptes > Syrrhaptes paradoxus. The sequence goes on along the minus strand of VZTO01028141.1, from coordinate 38,298 downwards.
ATACAAAACTCTCTTCCTTTTACCAGAAGCTACTTTGATACTATCACCTGCTGCCAAAGGGTGTGAAAATGAATACAATGCATAAGGCAACACAATGATACTCTGTGGATATAAAATCCAGAGTAACCAAACACAGGTCATTATCCACACAACCCAATTGCCTTCCTCTGTTCCTCAGAAAATGTTATATGCAACAGCATGATATTCTCTACAGTGTTAAATAAACTTTTAAAGACTTCTGCAGCATGCATTTAAAAATGTTTTTATTTTATTTGTTGTGCAACACTTAACTACTTTGGGTCAGTTGGAGGGTGTCATCTTCAGGCTGATGTGTTTCTAGCTACAAAATTCTGTGTTGGATCTCTTCGTGCACATCAGATGAGGATTTGGAAGTAGCCCAAGGGGGCTTTCCTAATTGTGTCACTAATTTCACTGTTAGGATTAACATTTTGGAAACAATTAGCATGGGTAAATCTAGCTGATCTCTGTACTTGGAGCAGGGACATGCACTTGTGAAAAGGAAAAGTGAGAAAACAAACAGCAAAGTAATGCTAAACTGGGAGATGATGTGATCAAACTGTTAAAATACTTTGCTTCTACTTTATAGGTACATCATCTTTACCTATCTAGTAAAGACATATTTTCTTAAAACTTTTTAAATTTCTGTTGCCTTAATTGCACAGTAATCATACATCAAAATATAAAAGCACCCTTACTTCTGCTCTGCTGCACAGCACACTTCCTATATTTAGCAGTGCTGGGGAGTCAATTGCTTTATATAATCTCATCACAAGTCATTGCTGGGGAAAAAAAAATCTGAGTCTATCACTTGACCTTGGGCAAAACACCAGTCTTTGTGCTTTCTTCAGAGCTCCTTCTGCCATGTATGTTAGAGGAACCTGTAAGCAAGCAGTGATTTCAGCTGTTCTTGTTTGAAGTCAGTGGAGTAAACAAAAGCCATGTTAGTCTTCTACTTGCATCTTTGCTTTGTCTAACGCTTCCCTTTCTGAGAAATGGCTTTTTCTGCTGATTCTTTGGCATGTTCTGTGCTTTATTTCCCTTGAACTTTTTGCACAGCAGAGACAATACCAGTCTTCTTTTGTTTAGTCATTACAATACTAATTCTCTCTTATTTAGTCCTTATTAGTAGAAGCAAACAAAAAATCATTGTGCTTGGTAGCTACAAAACACTTTGATCTCTGAAATACAAGGTGTGCTAGATCATTATGTTTAATCTTTCCCCTGCTTTTCTTCCTATCCAGAAGCCAGATAATACCCGATTCCTACTTCCAAAAACATGATTTCTTCTAGCTCAGGTATTCCACAGCTCCGAACTGACTCTGGGAGAAATCTTTAGAGAAATGTTGCAGTATGTTTGCTCTGTTCTTTCCATTTTTCCTCTGCATTGGCCAACACACACCTCAGATAGGGAGGTTAGATAGGCCTTTTTGTACGGCTGCTGTTCCAAGTGTGACTATGCTTGGTAATAGTGAGAGGGGAAAATACCATCAGAAATGACCAATCAAAACAGAACAGAGCAAAAATCTCTAAGTTAACCTTAAGGTCTCTCAAACCTGCAGTTACTGAGGAGTAAAATCAAGGCATCTAGAAAGCAAAAATATCTTCCTGTATTTCTTGAATCACTTGTCTTAGGGCTTATGTTGAAGGGAACCTCTTGCAGTTGATTGCCAAATGGTAGCATTTTCATTACTTTCTATCTGCTGATATCTGTCTTTCTGATTTTGCTGCTTAGTAAGTACATTTATGACTTTTTTTGGTAGAAACTAATTTATTATTAGTTGCTGAAATTGAGCAGATGGTATGGAAGAAGAGTGTGAATGACAGAGCATGGCTATGGCTGATTGCTCACCAGGAGTCTCGGGCATGGTGCTTACACTCCTTAAGAGCGCAGAGGTCTGCTCCTGGCTGAGGGCTGCAGGGCCCAGGCGCTGACTGGGGAGCAGTGGTTCAGAAGGGATAATGTTGTAGTCTTTGTGAGTCTAATGTAAAAATGTTTTGATTAGTAAAGTCTGCACAGTGCTATGGTGAAGTCTAGACTACTGTCTGTAAGTTTTCAAATAAACAGTTATCTGTTGCTATTATGTATAGTTATTTGGAGTCAGCTTCAAATTAGGGTTATCCTTTATCTTGTAGTCTTAAATATAGTCTTGGGTGCATCTTGTACAAGGCTGTTTTGTGTCTTACCTCCCCTAAAGGGTTTCCATCCAGTCTCTGGCACCTCCAAATGCATCAAAAGCTCTGACTGATAGGCTCTGGCAGCAGACTTTAGCACATGTGGACTTGTTCAGAAGTGTATTCAGAGACCTGTTCTAGAGAAAGAAATGTACTAAAGATACTGTATAAAGTGAAAATATTAACTCCCACTTTTTTAAATGGCTATGGTTTTTGCTAAGATGTTGAACTTAAAAAGAAAAAAACCAAACCCGCCAGTGCAGATTTCTTGTTTTATTAGCTTTAGTGTCTGTGGGGGGAGGAGTGTCTATTTACATTATTGCACATCTTTGCCAGTGTTATGGGTTGTCTGGTGGTGAGGAAGGGGTTAAGGTGTTGGCTCAGGGTCCCGCTCAGGATGGACCCACCCGGAGCCAGGCCCCAAGGCAGGATTAGCCAATTGCGCCTCTGCGAATCCCATACTGGGGAAGGACTCATCCCCCCCCCCCTTTTCCAGCGTGGTGGGAAGAGGCGCCACGCAGCGCGGCATGCGGCGCAGAAGCTCGTGGCTCTGGCGGCGGCCACGCCACACGGTCGGGGGAAGCGCCGCGCAGTCTGGAGAAGCGCCACGCGGCGTGGCGGGGCTCCCGGAGCAGCGCGGCTCTGGGAGCCTGCTGGGCTTCTGCAAGCAAGATGCTGTAGCCCAGCCCCTGCCATGGCTCATCCGGGAGTCCTTCCTCCCGGGAGATGATGAAGACGTCCGATGGTGGAGAAGAGGAGCGGGACTTGAGAGATAATGGAACTGCACAGCACTCTGGTCAGCGAGAGGGAGAGAGAGAGTGAGCTTCTCCACCATTTTCCCTCACCACGTGGTGAAGAAAAGCAGCCGTGGAGGACCCCACGCTGGAACTAGAAGCCCCACGCTGGAGTTGGGGGAGTCGCCGGGGGACTGAAGCCCCGCTGGAAGAACACCACATGGCAGGTTGTGAGAGACGGTGATGAGAAAAAGGAGTGGCTCGGACTGACCGCAACCTCCCCTCACTTCCCCCCCATGTGCCGCCAGGGGAGGAAGAGGTACGGAACAAAGCCTTTGGGCCTTGGGACGAAGGGAGGGGTGGAGGAGAAGTGCTTTTGTGTAAGATGCGGTTTCTCTCTTTCAATACCCTGTTTCTTGTTGTAAATAATTAATAAATTCAGCTGTTCTACTGTTCTCCACGAGTCATGTTGGTCTCTTGCCTGTGACCCTAAGTGGTAAATGAAACCCTCCCAGTTCCCTGCCTCAGCCCACCAGGTGTTTAGGAAACGGTACCTGTGGTTTCATGGACCACCACGACAGCCAGTTTATTTAATCACCAAAGTAATCTTTAAAAACATGACTGTAAACTGCTACTGTTCCATAGGCAGATGTCGAAAGGCACAGAAGGTTTTCTGAACAATTTTAAAGGAGTATAGTTGTGGAAGCCTGATTTAGCACCAAAGCCACAAAATTCTTGTTCTTGCTGATTTTTTAATAAGACTTAGATTAAGCCTTTAGTCTTTATCATCATTTATGACATTAAACGTTGAACTCGGCCTATGTCTGCCCACTTGCCATCCATTCAGATGCCCTACGTTCCTCTGTGTTGTATTTATAGTAGTTGGCATGCTCCTAACTCTGTCTGGCAAAGCTATTATATCCTTCACTGGAACTTGTAACAATGGTAACCTACTAGGAAAGACTCCGTCATTAATAAGGAATCTGCTTTTCCAGCATAACAATGCTCTATCTTGATGGCAGTTAAGAAATTGTGTGTGTGTTAATTTGGCATGTGTATTGCTTCTCACTCAAAATACAGAAGATGAAAGAAAAGTGGGTCAGAAATGCTAAATTGCATTGTATGTTAGTATCTCTGGCTATGCTATTTTAAAAACATTGGTAATTCCTTAAAATAAAATTTTAGGTAAAGATTACATTTTTCTTTACATGAGACTTTCCAAAGTTGACTCTTCAAAATTATCTGGCACAGTTAAATAGTTCTAGGCAATAAAAGATGTGGGAAGAAAAAGGAGTACAGGGAAGGAAACAATGCAAAATATTAGTGTCTCCTTTGTATCTTAAAAAGGAAGGGAAATTGCAGAAACAATTAGTTTTGTGCTTCTACAAGCCACTAACATTCTTGTATTCCCATCTTTTTTTCCTCGTGTGTTGGTTGGTTCTGGGATGGATTGTTCCACTGAGGCATTTCAGGAGCTTTCAGTAGAAGAAAGATGCACATCCAACAGAAATTAGTAAAAATGTACTCGAGCAGTTCTATGATTGTAATCATACTGGCACCACAAAACAATCCAAGCTGGCCACCTACATCAGCTGCAGTAGAAGGAAATAAACATATGTCATCCTAAGCATTTGGTTTAGTCTCACAAGCAAACAAAATCCTGCTGGGTTCAAGTGGTAAATAAATTAAATATACCTAATTCATCACTTCAAGAAAACAGAAATAATATTCCTAAGAATGTTTTTGGGGAAGACTGATGTGTCTCTTAAAATTATAAATAAAGCAAGTACAATTCATCCTACTGTGAAACAGTTACTTGAAAGGCAGAGGAGTAGGAAATACTTCTAATCATTCTCTTGCTTCTCCTCCCCGTGTTCTCCCTTTCCCCTCCAAACCCTGTGAACTTCACTATTCTTGCAGTCCTGCATGTGATACAGCCATAAACTAGTGCCAAACTTAGTTCTTACTCTCAGCTGCTGTCCCTATGGCAGCCTTTACTAGAATAACAGGAGACAGTATCAAAAATGACAATGAGGAAACATTATTATTGCCATTTGTGGCGGGTTGGCCCTTGGCTGGGGGCCAAACCACACACACCCGCTCACACAGTCCCTGCCCCCACCCAATCATAGGGGAGAGAATTAAAGAGGTAAATGGCAAAGAGGACTCGTGGGTTGAGATAAGGACAATTTAATAACTAAACTACAATAATATTGGAAATAATACTATATACAAATATACAATGTGATACACAGTGATACTGCCCCCCCCCACCTGATGACCAAAGGCCCAGCCCACTCCCGGCCAATGACCCCGGAGGAGGGAGGGAATGGGTGATACACAATGATACTGCCCCCTGCCAAAGGCTCAGCCTGTTGCCAGCTAACGATCCCCAGACACTGCACTCACGGTTCCCCCAAACTGGGGGGAGGGAGGGGGTGTGCACCTCTCCCGGAGGCACTTCACAGAACGGAGATAACAGCCCAAGTGTCCCCGGCCGAGAGCTGACCGAAGCCGGGGAAAAAAAACAGCTAATGATCTCCCTGGGGAGGGAGGATCCCAAAACTCACAGAACGGAGATAACGAGCGTCCCGGGCCGAGAGCTAACAGCGTCTGTGGGGGGGGGGAAGGCCTTGGGAGAGTGAGTGCAGGCACCCGAAGCGAAATGATCCGGACCCCAAGGGAAGTGAAAGAGAGAGATCTCCCGGAAGAGTCCTCACCTATATACTGGGTATGACGTGCATGGGATGGAATAATTGGTCAGTCTGCTTCTCAATCTTAACCTAAAAGCAAATCCCAAGCTAGAAGCCGGACTGTCTTTCCCCCCCACCCCCGGCTTTGTCTGTGGAGAGGGGAGAGACTGAATGTATTTGTCCTTGAGAGTATCCTGGCAATAACTATAAACGTTCCTTAAAACATAGCTTCTTGCTAACTATTTATGAAGAGAAGGAAGAAAGAAAAAAAATTTAACTCTCCTCTGCTTAACCCACGGCACCATTATAGCATAAAAGGTACTGCTTTTTGTTTAGAAGATCATGGCTATGACTTGGGATGGGAGAGAATAAAAAAGAGAGGTTGGTTTGTGGGGTTTTTAATTTATTTTTAGATTAATTATTAATCAGCAATAAATATTAAGCATTCACTTACCCAGCAACCCAGATATAGTCAAGGCCTTCTGCTGCTGTGTTATTTTGTAACTCAGATCGTGGTATTTGATGTCAATATGCACAAGGTTCTGCCTAATGACAGACATACAGCATTACTTGAGGCAGTCAGGACTGCTGTTCATTTTTACAAATGCTTATCAGCATGGACCGAGGTCAGGGAGAGTGATGGTGTCTTTTAAAGAACAATTAGTTGAGAGTTAACCAAAAATGAGCTAGATGACTGAAGGGGAAAAAAAAGTGTCCTAATAACAACAGTTGTAACAGGAGCTTATCAGAGGCATAGATCTTCAGGCTGTGTTGAAACAGTATCTCTAGATCTGCACTGTGAGATAGACTGGTCCCTTTTAAGGGTCACAGAGATAAGCTTGTGTGGAACTGTCAAGCATCCTGACCTACAGCAGATACAGCGCTCAGAAGCATAGTCTGCCACTTTTGTTTATGTGCCACTGCATATTTAATTGTGCTTATTTCAAAGAGCATGCTTGTGCAGAAGAGCCCTTGTCCTATGCTCGGATGTTTAGTTATGTCCTCTGCTAATAGCCTCACTTACCTAATTATATTCTTGCCTACTGCAATAGCAGGAGAGTAGGTAAATCTCACTTGGAGAAAGACTGTGGAATGATTCAGTGTGAGCAAAGAGGTCATCTTTATGATATTGTGCCTACAGAAAGATTCTGTGTAACTCCTAAATAGAATATAAACATAACAGTTGTGGAATAAAAGAGACACAAAAACTGACTGCACACATAATGTTGTGAAATTTAAGAATGAAAGTAGTGATTATCCTTCAGAAGTGTGAACAGCTACATATTTTGGGGCTGGCAGGGATAATGAACTCATTAACAATATTCACTGTAAAGAAAGTATTTGCTATACAAAATGATCACTTTTATCTCGTTAGGTGATAATTCTAAAATTCAGGTAGCACTGAGTAGTAAAAATAATTTCATTCTCATGGTTTCTATTAGTAAGTCTTCCTACCTTTGTCATGGAGTTGCTAGCATAACTATCCAATAAATATTTAACTTTTCCCTTCTTACATCTTCAGAAATCAATGGAACGTTACATTTCATAGTTTGGAATACATACCCATTAATGCGTGGACAGGATTCCTATTGGTTAAGGCTTGGTAACAGGGGAACGTTCTTTGTTTTCACTTGCTTAATTGAATAATTACTGGGTTGTGCATGATGTTTACAGGCAATAAAATAATCAACAAAGATAAAACGTCCTCAGAGGATTAATATCTTTTGCATATAACAACAAGTTTAGTTTTCAAAATCTACATTGAGGGCAGGCTCTTTAATAGGGCTTGTTGCAGTAGGACAAGGGGTAATGGTTTTAAGCCCAAGGAGGGTAGATTCAGACTAGATATAAGGAAGAAATTTTTTAGGATGACAGTGGTGAAACAGTGGGAACAGGTTGCTCAGAAAGGTGGTAGATGCTCCGTCCATGGAAACATTCAAGTTCAGCTTGGACAGGCTTCTGAGCTACCTAGTCAAGTTGAAGGTGTCCCTGCTCATTGCAGGGGAGTAGGACTAGATGACCTTTAAAAATAGCCCAAACTATTCTAGGATTTATATAGTTCCTCTTCACATATGATCATATGCAAACATTTTCAGATTGATGGCTTCAAGAGTGAGAAAACTGAAGTCACTGAAAAAATGAAATACTCATAGATATTTCATTAGCCAAATATTCTACAGTTCTTGATAAACATATTTTGATGTTGTGGATACTAGGAGTTCATGTGGCACTTGCCTTAATATTTTTTCTTCTACTGACTTCTGCATCTGTAAGCAAGAGGCAATTCAGTCTACAAAACTGTATTAAGTGCGCTCTGACAACTAGTGTGTAACTTTCTAGAAAAAAAACCCTAGAAAACATTCTATTTTTGAATATATAGTGCTTGTGTTTGCAAGGAAATCTGGCATCAATTTATTGTATTGTAACAGTAAGACACATATGCTCTATTAAAGCATGAGCACATATGATCTCTTTTCTATGAATTTAAAGGTATGCAGATGATGGCAGCTCAGCGCTACTATGGAGCAACACAGCTCTATGCATATCATAAATCCTAACACCATTTCCTGGATAAAGCGTATAGTCAATACTGTTGAGACAGCATACTTAGATGTATCTAAGAATATTTTCTATATATGAATATGTATAAATCTTAACCAATTCTGTTGAAGAGATTATTTTATCTCACAGACATTATTAATACCACACATGAGAGTATCTTTTTAAAAGGTTGCATTTACAGCATACACTATGTCAGCACACTTAGGAAGTAATTGATCATTTCTGTATTAGACAAGGTGTTAAGCAGTATTACCTGATGTATTCTGGGCTTTTCTTCAGTTTTGCAGAGAAGTATTTTATGGCTTTTTTTCCTCCAAAACTTGAATATGTGACAGTTGTAGGATAATCTGTTTCTTCACATGGGGCAGGGCAAGTGGAATTGTGGGTTCCTACTGTACATAATCCTTTTATCTCTATATTATCTGAAATTTCAGGAGAAATAATTTGCATAATGTTTCTAAAAAAGCACACAGATTTAAGACTACTTTTTTTTAAACTGACAAAATTGCTTTTAACTGACTGATAAAGATATGGGTTAATTATCCTTTAAAAACTGGATACTTACAACAGAAGAATTTAAATGTTCTGTGCTAGCTTTTTTTTTTTTTCAGGTATATAATTCTTGGTCTTGATGCCTTGATGTTTGTCTAGCTCCTTTCAATGCACAGAACAGCTTCCACATCTATGTCAGTTGTAGTTTACTATCATCTGATAACTATGTAAAAATCTTGGTAAGCTAAGTTCACTTTACCTTAACCCCTGCCTATCATTTGATGATTGGGTTTAAGACAGCTAATAGGGCTTAGGGACAGTTTTGTTTCTTCAAATATCAAAGAGAAAGCACAGAATTCTGCAGGTCTGGCTGCTTGTGAAACAGGAGCCATTCCTTTGACAAGGTTCTAACAAAAAGAAATCATTATAGAAATGTAGGAAACCCAGAGAAAATCAATGTAAAAGAAAAATGGTAAGGCATAAATATTTTCTGAAGCAGAAACCATAACCCAAAGCCACCTGGTACTTGGAGTACCATAACCTCTGCTCATGATGCTCTGCCTGCCCTGGCCTGGTGGTGGACGTTGTGTCTGTTCCCTTGTTTCTTGCTTCTCCCCCTGGGCTGCTCGCTTTTGCAAACCACAGGGGAGGGGACATCTCCGCCTGTTAGTTGATGATTTGAGCGCTCGCCAGGGACACTAGGGTTGTGGATTTCATTCTGCCTAGCCAGCCTTTAGAGTGCCTAAAATAAATGCTTTCACCAGCAGAAGGTCCCTCAGATACTGGATCAGTGGCACTGTTGTGTCAGGTTCTGTTATCAGGTGTTTTTCTCTCCTGTGCTATGAAAAGAGACTTGAGACCGAACATGTGGTCCTGGAAACTAGGCGCCTAAAAGCCAGGGATTGTATGCAGTTTACCACAGATGGTACTGTGATGCCAGTTCCTTCCAGGGTCCAGCTCTGGCACCTCTCCATCCTTGATGGGACTTAGAGGTAATTTTTGTTTATTGCTCAGTAGTTTCTTTGAAACATGACCACAAAATATCGGTTAAGTAAAATAATATACATATTTCCACCATGACAAACTGTCAAAGATTGTGATTATATAAGAATGTGAATTTAGTGTAATCTTTGTCAAACGAGCCCTAGGAAAAAGAAATCGTCATTGTTCATAGCAGTACATGTTGCCTGAACGTTGCACCTAATCAAAACAGAAAGAAGCTCCCCACACAGGTCCCCCAAAATTTGTTAAGCTACTTGGTTTCTTAATCATCCATTCTTTTGGGAAGGGAGACTCATGTTACATAGCAGAATCCAAAACAATTAAAAAGAAGGCTTTCTAAACTTCATGAAAAATTACTTCTGAGATTACCATTTGCAGTATTTTCCAGAAAGTCTGTTGTAGTGACTTGTAAATTTCCTATCTACTGCATGCAGATTATTTGCTTATGGAAATGGATTGCATTAGTGCACTTTGAAAGCATATAAAACACTTCACTTTTGAAAAGACAAGACCTTAAAGACCAGTGTTTTTGAATTATATTTTCTATCAGTTAGCAAACCTGTTATTACTGTGCTGTTCACTTTTCTGTCACAAACAAAAAAAATATAACATTGGAGCTGGAAGGTTGATACCATGAAGATGCAAAAACACAAGCCAGAGGCTTCATAACTGAAAACAGATTAGTTGAGCATTCTTCTATTTTGAACCATTTTTGATTACTAAAATTAATTCTTATGTTTTGTTCTTTTTAATTGGCGTGTATTTAATGCTTTGTCTGGTCTCTGTTTTCAGAATATCAAATGAACTGGGATGTATTCCATTTTAGTACTACTTTCAGTATTCTTTTTAAATTTACAGATATAGTTTACTATTTGGAATTGGCTTAAAAATATGAATATGAAGGTATTACTTACAGACTGCTGGATAAACACAGTTGTAAAACTTCAGCAAATCACATTCTGTGCCATTTCCTTAAAATCAAAAAACAAACTATAGGAACTTAAATTAACAATCCAACCCTTAGCTCTATTTGTACTAAACTAATATGTAATATCACTAAACTAATATGTAACATCATCAAAACCTTCTTGCTGCTTTGTATTTATCATTATACAACTGAGAAAACCTTCAGTTGGGCCCAGTGCACTTACCAGCAACAAAAGAAAGGGGTACATAGCAAAAATAGACAACAGACTAAACCAGGAGGCTTGCTGTTAGACCAAACATCTTTATTATGTGTGCCAGCCAGAACTGCCTTTAAGCTTGTGGCTCACCCTTTGTGTTAGCTTGCTAAAGCCAGGAATTTGGTTTTACTAGTGGAAATGAAAAAAACAAAATAGGGTAGACACCTCGTGTGTTTCAGCAAAAGTTTTGAACTTCATGGAAGATTTGTTTGGAGATCTAAGGAGTAAGATAGCACCCTGAGCGAACAGCAAGATTTTTAGATTTCAGCTGGTCTCAGTTTTACCCCATTTTTTCCCTTACAGGGAAATATGACTTAGCAGTTTAGCACACAGTTAAAAAAGGCATTGCCCCCATGGGACACTGGTTTCTGTCTTCAGGCAATGAGTTCTGGTGGGCCTGCTGAACACCTGCAAAGTAGGTTTTCTGCAGTACATGAGAAAATCTATGACTTCTTATGGATTTAGTTCCAGCTCTTTTAGGAAGTCAGGTTGAAGACTTGTCTCACAGCCCTGAGGCATAATATTTTTTTTCAAGATTTTTTGGCCTGCATCTTAGGAATCTTAAGATCAGATGCTAGGTCTACAGCTGGCCAAATATCTTCATTGTTTTATCTGAATTTTAAAAATATATAATTTCAGTTAATCCCAGCTCTAGATATCCCTTGAGCATATGCCTTATCTCTGCTGTTCAGTAACAGGTGAGGTCTCCTAGCAAGATGATAAAGATATAGTATTATGATATTCCTGAGAAATACCCGGAAGAATGAAAGGCAAACAGCCACACCAGTCCTGAATATACCGTGCTTTGCATTCCTGCAAACATCCATTAGTAGTATAAATCTTGTGGTACTGAAGCTTTATATCAGGCTTGCATTCTCCCCACGGGTATTCCTGGATAATTGACTGTAGGAAAATAATAACAACAGAAAATATAAATTTTTGTCTCTGTTTTAAATTTAGATAATATTTTCTCACATTTTAAAGTGCCAAAGGAAGCATGTTGAATCCATGAGCAGTAACATTGTGATTTAATTGGAGGCAATTACAGTGTGCGCTTTCGGGATTATAAAATCATCTCCTCTCTCTCACAGCAAAAGCAGGACCTGATCAGACAGCCTTGTGTGGAAGGGCAGTCCACTCCACTTGGATTCCACTAGGAATCTGAGACTGTTGCTATTAACAGCACAAGTTGATGGAGAACTGCTGTGGTGTCCTTGTACAATGTTGGGAAAGAAAGGCTGACTTTAGCAGATACAGATTATGAATACCAATGACATTCCCTCCTTCCCCAAAATAGCAGTAATAGCAATAATAGGAGTCACTTTGTCATGACAAATATTTTAACTTCCAAAATGTCTAATTCATTGTCACACTTCAGAAGAGAATTAGAGACAGTAAAGACCAATATTTCTGCTTGATGGACAAAGCGCTTACCTTCAGGTGGCGGATTGCGACCCGTGCATGCGTGCCGACTGGTGTTAATAAACCTAAACCATCAAAGTGTGGAAGCTCTTTGGGTGAATGGATAACAAAAGTAATACCAGTGTCAGTATAACCGAGATCAGGTTCATCAGTGAATTGTTCCTGATAGAAAAACAAGTATTTAAAATAGTTTCAGCTTTGCTTACCCTCTGAAGCTTTAGCTGTATTTTAAAATGGTACTATGCTTTTTTTACTTTGTCTCATATCTCTAGTCACTTCCTTGGCAATTTATAGAGAAGTATAGAAGCAAGCTGACTTAAATTTCCTTTACTGATTACCTATCTGGGTTTCCTTCCAGTTACTATAAACTTTATTCCTTCTGTTATCTCCCAGTTTAAAAAGCAAGAAGACATAGATGAACTTCTACTCATAACTTGGATATTTGTTCCTTTTACTTGCAACAGCCCATCATGTTTCAGCAAACTTTCCATTACTCTATCCAGAACCTGTCACTCCTGTCTCATAATTCCTAGAAAATAAAAGTTAATGTCTAAGTCTCTTATCACTCTAGATTTTAGTTTTCTTCCTTGATCTCCCAAGGTGATATTCCCTGAGTTTTCTGGTTTTGCTGGTCAAAGACAAATCTAATAAGACCAGAGACTATTTACAGTGCAAAGACCAGGTCATAGCTGGCCCTGAGCACTTACAGCTGCTGCTGCAACTAAAATTCAGTGCTTCTTAGAAATTGGCATTACATGACCTTCCCTACTATGCCTTTTATTAAAATGAAATGTCATCCCAAAGTCCTTGCATGAAATCAAATTACTGCTCTGATGGTGTGTTTCAGTTGTAGGTGGACTGTGTATATATACACATTTACACTCACAGCTTTCAGAACCGTTTAGCTGGGGACAGTCAATAATTCTGATTTTTTAAGTCTGTATTAGATCTTTCCTTTAAGATACCCTCTCAATCAGAAATAGTCTTAATACAGACTTTTGTGCATTAAATTCTAAAGGTCTGTGTAAAACCTATCAAACAAAAACCCAAAACCAACCTCCAAACAAAACATCTCTACTCATCTATAGGTTATTACACAATTCATCATTTGTAATCATTAGAATAGCTGTACCTGTTGGACATCAAAAAGTAAATGTAAGCCTCTTCCGGACAAACTCACTCTTCTTGCTGGAATATTATCATGATTAAAAGTAAAGCAGTTTCCGTATTCAGTGAAAACATGTTCAAAATCCTTCAGTAAAGAAAAATAGGGAAGAGTGAAATGAAAGAACATTCGCTTGAAGTTTCACTAGTGAGTCACAATCCAGGAGATGGACTACTGGGATTGGTTGTTTTTTCTTTTGTTTTTTTCTGCAAAGGCAGCGCTAAATATTGCAAATGGAAAAGTGGTAATTAATGGAAATATCCAAAAGGATTTCATCCCTTTCTATAGAGAATGAAGTTTGAAGGAGAAATTTCACATTGTTTATTAATATCCATGATCTGGTCAGAATAATTTAATTAGGTCTTATTGTTTTTCTATACCTGTTACATAATGTAGAAATTATATATTCAAAACCAATTTGTTTAAATTTTCCAGTAGATGTTTAGTGAAGATGGTTTAAAAAATAAAGTACAATATTTGCATTTTGTCCCAAAGCCACCTCATCATTTAAGTGAACACATTTGTTAGTATGACTGAATCTCATTGCTTTAGTTTTAGGTATTAGCACTAGTGTCTTTCAGTTAAGAGAACTCTCCAATGCCTAATTTTAGAAGCTACAGAATATCTAAAGTTTAGATTAATCTGCAAGAATATAGGCCTGACTTTTCTGTTCATGTTTTCCATCTAAGTTGGGAATTGCTCTGTGGAACAATCAACATAAAAATTGGATTATCATATTCTTTGGCTGTTGTCCGAAATTCTAAGAGATGGGTTGTTTTCACCTTATTCTTTAAAATGCCCTTAGGGTCTGCATATATAGTTACCATGGCTGTCTATATTTTTGACCTTAGGAACACATCTGTGCAGTCGTGTCATGCAAAGAACTCAGTTCAAACTGATCTTCGTTACAGGCTGGTTATGGACAAGGTTCTAGATACAGCCTGGAGGTCTGACAGCTCTCAAAGGCTGCTATCTGTGCTGAAGTGGCACTAGGCAGAGAGCAATTTAGACTGAAATCCCATTTTGCAGCTCAGGGAGTCCAGCAGGCTGTCTCTGCGGTCAGTGAGAGAATCAGGGTCCTCGGGGTGATTTAAAGAAGGACTTTTTTTTTTTTTCTCCATTGGCCAACTGTAAAGGGAAAACAGGGGGAGTAGCTGGCAAAGCTAGATGTCTCGAGTAGTAAGAATACATCCCCTTCCCCTCCATGCTACTGTTTCAGTAAAATAAAAAATATTTACCTGTGGGTAACAGGGCTTTCCAAAAAATTCACATTCTAGCAGTGTGCTGCTGTTCAGATAGAACCCATTTTTCCTTGTAAACTCTCTGATGCTGAAGTTCTGGTTCCCAAGAACAAAATCACGTAGCTCTTGAGAATATTTATCTTCCATAGCAAATTTTGGGAGAGCTCCAGTCACAATGTTCCAAATTAAAAAAATTATTTTGAGGTTGCTCACTGCATGAGCTTGAAACCTGTCAGTGGGAAGGAGAAAGAATTACTTGGTGTTCTGCAGAGTTGTGGGACTGATCTCAAAGCTGCTCCTGCCCAGTCTGTGGCATGATTTGTTGGCTGCTTGCAAACTATAAGTGATTCTCACCCACCACATTACACTTTGATCTCTACAACATGAATAAACAATATATTCTCCATTTCTAGGAAGGTATTTTCGTATCTGAAAACAGAAAATTGATACCTTCCTGTGTTTATTCTTGTCAGTGATATTGGAAACAATTCTGTTGTGTGTGGTTGCTTATTAAAAAAATAAAAGACAAAACCCCCAAGTAGATTAGACATCTGCGTAAGCCAACAATCAGATTTGTAGAACTGATGACAAGCTGAACAGCTGCATTTACATGTGTGAAAGTAGCTGGGAGGAGCTGTTCCTTTTGAAAAAGCTGTCTTCCATCATTTAGAAAATTGATTTCTAAGTGCTTTTGCAGTAATCACATGTACCTGCTTTACTGCACTGCACCCCAGTGTAGAGATAGTCTACCTTTCCACGAGCTCTGGGGCTGGTGACACAGTGGTATAAACCAAGGGTGATCCTTACTCCTAGAATCCACTTGAAAAATATCAAACACATGGTGAGGTGTTTGAGGTGCTTTCCTGATATACAACACTTAAGTCCTTTATTGAAGTAAAGTAAGGGTTTACAGAACAGTTATAAGTTTGAAAAGAGAATAAACACAAATGAAACTACACTACCCCGTTCTTTAGAATTGCCATTTTATGTAATTCTGTTTTTAAAAACATATTGATTTGTTTGTATAGCAGATCTTAATGCTCCAACTTGGGCAAGATCAGTAGGAACAACTCTTCACAACCAAATTTGAGTCAAAAGATCAAACTTGGTTACTAAAAGCAGGAGGGAAGGATAAGCACAGCATGGACAACAGATGGATGTGGCAGCAAACTGTTGCTTAGGTGAACAGCGGCCATGCTCAGTAGCTGACTATTATAGTGCTGTCATTATAGTTACAAGAAGTGAGGCATTTTTATAATAGACAGCCCACTGTAATCGAGGGACTCCTGTCCACAGTGCATACTGTGCCGTATAACCCAGGGTGGCTTTACGCAGGGTGTGGGAAGGAGGCGTAGCACGGCAGAAGGGCTCCAAACGTTTGAGACTCGGACTTCTGGCTGATTCTGCTAGCAAAAGGTAGAAGAAAGCTTACAAATCTTGAGGAGACAATGTGGGTAAACTTTCTGTATTTCTACAACTGTTCCTAAAGTACATATTTGCTCTAAATCTCAGGCCATGGGTTTATGACATTGTTTTCAAAGTGGCTGCATCTGAATCTTTCCCATTATCTTCAAATGTAGAAATCTGTAGTGAAGTTCCTGTTTAGGTATATGACTAACAAACAAACCAAATGCTTCCCTCCTGCAGATCAGTTGGAACCATAATGGCTAAGCACCTCTGAAAGAAAAGTACCTGCTTTGCCTAAGATTTCTACATTTGCACAAGGATTCTATTTGCAAATCTTGTATTTTAACTTGGATGTGACTGATGACTGTCCCCTAGTTACACTGTAGAAGCAACACTTGCACCTAAAGAGCAACACCACAGAGGTTTTTCTACTCCAAGTTATGTTTTGAAACTTTAAAATCTGTGGTGCAATTGTTCATCTGAAGGAGAGGGAAGATTTAAAAAAAGAAAAAAAAAGCAAAACACCTCCCTTTCTCCATTCTTGTATTTTCCTCTTCATTTGAATCTCATGCAGTGGTTTGGAAGACATGCCCCTCAGAACCGTATTTTCCTTGTTTGATGTGATTTGTTCAAGCAAGTTGCAGAACCTGACTGCTTTCAGAGAGAAAGGTGTTGCCTCTCAAAAGCAAACAACAAATGGAACTTTTACCTGTTCAAGTTGCAAAAAGTCACAGCAGGAAATTTGACGTTTTCCACATACTGAACCGCCACAGTAGTTGTGGTTGGCCAGCTGAAGTAGTAGATGAAGCGACTGCAGATTTGCCAAATAACAATGGCAAGACAGCCTGCGACTACTAGCAGCCACAGCATTTTGCGAGTCTTGCTTTGTGTTTGGACAATGTTATGTACTCCATGAAACGAAGTGGATGAGGCAAACTCCTGATGGTACTTTCTTCTGTCTTCCAAATGTGGCAGCAGTTTCTTTATTAAGGACAATCGTACCTTTTCTGATATTCCTTAATATTGAACAAAGTGAAAACATATTTTTAAAATTAGAATTTAAATGGCACTTAAGAAAGGAAACTGTGTAATTCTGATACTGGAAAGCAGTTGTAAAATTGGTCTTTAACAGTAAATTCTCTCTTTAAATAGTGAACTTGCTTGTAGGGATGGTCTAGAGCCCTGTACAAGTTGTGTGCTAGGAGATTAGCTCAGTGTTGCCTGAGAACAGACTATACTTTGTGATATCCTAAGCACACAATTTTAAGCACATTGATATAAAAGAGTAGTTCCGTTTCTGTGGAAAAGATTGACATACCTCAGTGATCTGAAACTTTAGGTTGCTGTCGACCTACTGTCAAAAGCTAAGCATCTGATTTTTACAGTAACATCCCATTAAAGGCCTGGTCTTTCATACTTCCTCTGAGAAATAAGGTAAAAGGGGAACGTTATGAAGGGGAATTTAATTCCTTCATTACTAAAAGTTTATGGATAAAACTTGAAAGGTTCCGAGTTCAAAAGGAAATATTTTTCTACAAGATCGTGCTAGTCTGTTTCAATAACTTTGAAATTAATGCTTTTAGTTTTAATTTACCCTGTGGTTTTTAGAAACTGAAGAAAACCAAACCAAACCATTTAAAATCTAAGTTTAAGAGGTCTAACAGTAATGAATATGCGCGATACCTGGAAAGGTAGTACTTTTCTTATGCTTGATCTTTTAAGCGTGGATTTGAACAGAATGATCTCTCTCAAAACATCCAAATGAGATTAAGACCTTTCCCTGTATCTGGTCATAATTGGACTGGTCTCTTCACAAAGCTCTTCATTTACAGATTGTTATCCGCTACTTTATTCTGTCATTGAGAAAGTCCATAAGAACAGTAAATCAAAGAATGTTTGTGAGACAATAATAATTAGGATGTGAAAGTGCATTATTTAGATCAATGTTTAACAGCAATTAAATGCTTCCCTAATTCCATTTTTTAACAAAAAAAAATAGATTTAATAGTGTGGCATGTGTTGTAGGAAGAGAATATACCCTTCATAAAACCTCATTTACCTGAGGTTATTACAGTTGGGCAAAGGAACAAAGGGATGTAAGAGTCATCTGCCAAAGCTATCACGACCACATCAGCACTCTGGGATGTTGCTTTTCTCTCTGTACAGTCTTTAGACTGTGGTAATGAAATCCCAGATGGTGCTGGATTTCAAAATGGTTCTGAAGGGAAAGAAGTTTCTTTGTTGTTCTTTAAAGATCTATGTAAGAACTTTGATCAATATTAGTATACTTTACTGTGACCTCTTTTTATCATCAAAAACTATTATTATATTATCATTGAAAACTGTTCAAAAGTTTCTCTCCTAGCTCCAGTGACTATTACAAAGCTGTTCAGCCATGTGTCCTTTGTACATGGCACTGGAATGCGGTGGATTTCTTGTTTTCCTGCATTTGAGTAGTTGGCATTTGTAGCCTTTTTTCTCACCGGTGTGCGTGCAGTGGGACAAGCACTTTGAGATGTTCCCCAAATAACAGCAGAGCAAAGTACATTCCGAGCATGTGTCTGCATCTGCTGCCCAGAGACTGCAACAGGAGACTACAAGCAGGTCAGACCCTTTTCACCAGAGAATGCACTGTGTGTTCATTCCTCCTGTGCACACTGTGCTAGGCAAGAGGACGAGAGCATATCCCTACATAAAAGTCCACTGCTATCAAAACCCACTAATTAGCTAAATCAGCATAAGTGTAACTTAGAATCTATGCAAATATGTAATTAATCTGTATGTTAACTCCTGTGCATAGCTACCACAGCAAGTATTCATGGTGTTTTATCTCATTGTGAAGGATTTGCTGTTAATGCATAGGGTTATCTAATATCATCCTGCTGCTTTCATTACTGTCTTTTGCCAGAGGAATTACCAAATTAGCACCACTAGGTCAGTGACTTTAAGAATCCTTACTCTAATTGCAGATTTCATTAGAAAATGCTCTACTAAAAAAAAAAAAGGAAAAATATTAACTACATAGGGTCAAGTGGCAAATCTCTAATATGAAATTTCTCACACATGGGAGACTGGAAAATAGTATGAAATGTGTAAGCCAGGACTAGCCATTTATTTCAGGATTTGGTCTGTTTGTGAGGAATAGGTATGTTCCAGTGATATATAATGAATAATAGAATGGTTATTCCAGGTCTCAGTTAATAATACTAACGTAATACACAAAAATAATGACAGTGGGTATGAGAGTATAAGTTATTAACCCTTCATTCTATGCTGTGTAAAACTTGGGCTGTGTGTATCAGGGCTAAGGTTGTGTAACCCACACAGTTGAACTCGCTGTAAGTGGGTTAGAGTATCCAAGCTGCTCCTAGATAGACAGTAAAGTCTTGCAAGACTTTAGACAGACATTAGAGCTTGGACATATTAGACAATAAGGTCTTGAGAGAGCTATGTTATTTTATTGGCAATACAAAGTACCTTTAACATAGTCAATACAATTTTTTTTCAGAGATGTAAATAAAATCAATATTTATAGAGGTTCCGAAGATTAAAGGATAGATAAGTAAAAAAAAAAATAAAAGGAGATAACTAAATGAGAGGAATTCAGGTTCAGGAGCAAACCACTTGTGTGGAGCCAAACATGGAACATGCATTTAAGAACTAGTAAGGAAGCTCATACATTCAGATAGGCTGCAGATGATTTCCCTTGGGAAACACTAATTACCAAAGAAGCCTCAAGAACCATCCTGGTTAGTCAGATAAACCTGATTTCCCAGCCAATGTTGTTAAAGTAGACATTAATTCCCTGTATAAATAACCAGGGATTCATAGCCAGGGACGTACTACTATGAGCTTATATAAAACCCCAAGAATTTCACGTATCTTTAATGTTAATATCGCAAATTAAATTTAAAGGTTCTTTAAACTCCTACTAGCAGGTAATTGATCACAATCTATAACTGCTTCTATAGGGAACTGATAGGTTATAGTAATAAGCTCTTTGATCTTGTGGGGAAAAAGATGTAACAGGATCCAGTGGGAAGAACTGGAAACTAAGCTCTTGCATAGCAGAAATCAGGTACAGCATTTTAATTTTTGCATTCCCAATGTTTAATTGTGATTGAATATTTAATAGTGAGCCTGCTAAAAAAGAACGGCTTTTTAAAAGATAGCTCAGCTTCAACCAGAGCTCTTAACTGAGGGAGTTGTTTCAGGGAGGCTATATGTGCCCTCTGTGCAAGGGTTAGTTAGTCTAGCTAGATTTGTAATTTCCTTTTTGCCTTAGTCTAAAAATCATTAAAGTGTGGTAGCATTCAGATAAGTCATTGCCTAGTTAAAACTGTGTTAGCTTTATTCTAAATGCATAAAGGACCAATAGCTAGAGACTTTCCCTCACTACTTTGATGTTTTTTTCTCTATGAGCTTTTTTCCTATCTCCCTTCTTTGTATCTTCAAAATGTACTCTACTGCTATTTTTAGACACCATTGCAAGAGAAACAAGAGAAGTTTTCTCATTTTGATTGTCAATCCTGAAAAAAAATTCCAAAATGTAACTAAAACTCTTGGTAAAGCACTCTAATATGTCTAGACACATACCTTTAGCATCTGAGTGAATGAATGTCCCAAGCTGGTCCATGAGGCTGTGCTTATTTCAGTAAGGAAGGAACGGAAAATAAGCTGCCTTAACTTTGGGATCATTGCTAGGCAATGGCTTTTATAGAAAACTAAATGGGAGGTGATACTCGATGACACATAGACCTGGGCAATTTACCTGCCGGGGTTGCTATGCTTTGCCTTTAAATAACATTGTCTGCAATATAAAAAGAGAAGATTAGTTTTATGATGGGATCAGATGTATGTATTTATATGTATTACAAGTACACATTACACTCATAATAGTACAAGTGCAGGCTTGTCTTGTGCATTGCATCATCTTGCAAATTTATTTCATAATTTTTCCTTTTGCTTTAGAAAGACCAGTCAACCTCACTAAAATACTGCCCTGCTCAGAACTGTATAAGTTCTCTTTAAGCAGATAAGGAGCCCTTCCTGCTCTGGAGGCCTGCCACTATGTTCTTACCAGCAGTGGGATGCAGTTCATCCACACTTTGAATAGCTGTCTTCCTAACCAGCTCCAGATTTCATGTTCTTGTGGGCTTTAGGAAAAATGAGCTGTTATTCCTAAGAAGTAACCCTGTGGGCAAGGGTGTAAATAAATGCAGAGTCAATCATTCCAGTAACTCCTTATGGAAAAGGACAGAGACTGCTTTTGCATTAGATGTGTGGTATGATCTTGTGTGAAATTTGTTTCAAGGAAAGAACTGAGCATCTAATTAGAATGCCAGAGAAAATACTAGAAAATCCAGACCTGGGATGTGTTTGATTAATGCTTTAGGAAAGAATAAAAAAAAAATACAAAACAAACCCAACAAAACCCTTCACATTCCCTCTCTGATCTGCAGGGGACGGGAACAGCTGCTGCTTCTTTCAGTCACTGTCTCAGCAATGGTCCTGCTGATTGCCTGCAGTGTTTTTGGGTTATTGGATGTATTAGCATGGCCCCTCAGTGCCTCGCTATCTAGTTGTTTGCCGACTGCTTTCTGTCTGTGTTTTTCAAGCTACAAGGTGCAAGGTAAAGCACTGAACTCCATTTAGTCCTTCCTGTGTGACAATCAGAAGGTTTCTGTTGTCAGCTCCTTGGAAATCCCTGCTCCATTCGCTACCTTTGCCTCACGGAGGAGGGTCTCTGCCAGGGCAGGCTCTGCATGGCGTTTGCATGCACCCGAGCAACAAAGATCTTAACGGTAAACTATTTTGCAACATCTGCATGTAACTCAGCCACACCTAATGCACTGCCAAGCAGTTATTTGCAGATCCATTGAGTCCCATTAACGCAAACCACTTAATTCACAGTACCCAGACAACGCCTCTTGCTTTGAGTTGCTTGAGTTCTTAAAGCAAATTATGTTGGACTTTTATGCTGCTATGTGCATACAATTAAGTACAAACTGCAAGTTGCTCTCTACACAGTATGTTTCAGCTTTTTTTTTTAAATTTTCTGAGTTGGTGTCTTGCAAAGAGTTGTTATGCTTATGTAATACTTCAGACAAACATGGCTTGTGTTCTCTGGTTGTTTATATCAAAATAAATTAAGTTTTAATATTTTCTTTCTTTTATGGCTGTTTTACATTAATTCTTAAGCAAACACCAGGGGGCGAAGGCCAACCATCTTGTATTTGTTCATCTTTCACAAATGGCTTGCACAAATATCTTTCAGATTATAAATTGGTCACAGGGAGCTTGGTTTCTCTGCTCACTCCTTGCAGTGTATATCTGGTTATCTAAACAGCACATTCTCTAATGCTCAGTTCGGTAAAGGTTAGGAAAACCAACCAATGACAGAAATGGTCACAATTTTTTTGTATTTGTACATATTGTAAATTTTGTACACAAAATGTTATTTGAAGTCAGTCCTCAGTGCNCATATTTGGTGCATTCATTAGATTATTTTTTTTCTCCAGAAACATCACAGTGTTTCCTACCAACTTTCATTTCATTGCATGAGGCTCTGTGCTTTATTGACATCGATGCTTCTTATAACGTTTTACTTAGCTCTCTTTTTTAATAGAAGCATCTCAAATAATATCTTCTTTAAGACAGAGCAAGTAATGCATTTGCTAGTATAGCAGACTGCAAATACTTAATTCATACAAAAAAGATTAGCAAAAAAGAAAAAATAGAGCAGAAAAAAAGGAAGTGACCACCATCTGGACTGTTATAACACATTGACATTGCCATTTCAGCAGTGGAGGGGAGGCTGAAGAAGGAGCTCAAAGAGAGTTTGAGGACTTATTGGGTCTGTCTCTGCATCCAGGCAGAATCAGCCACGACTGGAGAAATTATAAGCTCCCAGCAATGTTTTCTAGTGCTCTACAGATAGTAGAAATGTCTTTTTGTTTTCTGATGTCTGTCTTATCCTGCCATAATTTAAACTGGTTATTCCTTTTCCCATGCCCTTGTATATGGAAAATAATTTCTTACTCCTCCCTTTGAAGGAAAAGTATTTATCACTTTTCCCTCACGATCTTCTTTTAGTTATAGAGGTCCAAGTATAATTCTTTCCATCTCTCTTAATGGGACATATTTACTAATCAAACTTCTGTTGTTCTCTCCATTCTCTTCAGAGCCCTTTCCAAGTGGTCTTCATCTTTCTTGAAGAGTGGTGCCCAGGACATAATACAACAGACAAATCCTTTCTGATCCTGGATGGAAAGGAAGCTTTCCATGTCATGTAGAAAGCTTACATTTAAAATTTCCAGTATAAAATTTGCTCTTTTCACAGTTTTGCTTTTTGTTGCTTAACTTGTTATTTTTGAATAACTAAAACATACAGATAATTTCTAAAGAATTTCTTATTTGCTAGTTTGGTTATCACAGCTGAAGTTCATTAAGTACTACTCTTTGCATCACTGAAGCTGCACGTTACTTATTTCAGTGCATTGTGATAATTTTGGGTTCTAGCCTCCATCTGCCAGCGTGCTATTATACCTTCCAGGTTGTTCTCATTTGTCAGTTTAAGAAGTGTACAGCCTATTCCGTCATCCTGGCTGCTAATGATAATACTGAATTGCATCAGATTAGCAAATTCTTACCAGCGTTTGTCCTGAACCAGCCCTTTGCACTTTCTAGCCAGCTGCTCGGGGGAGTAAATGGCAGCACATGTGGAGCCACGTGGAGGTGTGGGAGTAGCTTACGGCTCCAGATTTTGGCTTCACTGTACCTGACTGGTAACCAGGATACCGGTATTTAGGAGGGGGAAACCACCAGCCTTCCTATACTAAAGAATTGCACCACGCAATGTGTGGCTGCAAGGCATTAAAAGAGGATATGTTTGCCTTGGGAATACTCTGTCATGTATTCAAGATTTTTTTTTTTCCAAAGTTTATAGTTTTGGCTGATATTGATACAATTCACTGATGAAAGGAGGAAGTTTTGGCAATAGAAAGAACATTTTCTCCATACTTGGGAGATGTATATTAGTCAGAACACAAAGAGAATAAATTGTTCCTCGGGGACAATTCAGAGGGCAGGCTGCTTTACTGTCAGAGGACAGCCCACAGACAACCAGTGAAAGCACAATGAGCGTGAGTTCTGTGTATTTAGAAAACACAGGTGTAGGAGGAACCAGTGGTACTCTAAGAAGAGTTCCTTCATAAGCACAGCTTGGGGCAGGAGATTTGGCACCAGCATTAATAGGGTCAGATACTGTGCAATGTGAAAGAAATTCCATTGCGTTCTGCTGAGCCACAAATGACAGGCATCAGGGGAGGGGATTGTGCTGGGATGTGTGAAACATCAATGGAAGGTAAAGGTATGTTGAGACATGATGACACAGTTCTTTGTGTTTAGGAAGTAGAACAAATACTTTTTTTTTTTTTAAATACAATCCTTACGGCACTATCTCTTCTCTTTGTTTGTAGTTTGCAAGACCTTGAGCTCTGTTCCTCCCCCAGGTACAAATGTCTCATTGGATTATTAATATTGCATCAACTTTAAGCTTGTTTGTTTTAGCCTTTAGTCACTGAATTTTATTTTTCTTAAAACCAGCTGTTAATTTCAAATGCTAGTTAAATAGCAGGTCCAGTTTTGAAAATCACAGAACACTCACTTGAGCAGAGGACATGTTTTAGTGCCAAATTTATCTCCTCCTCTTCACCTTCTTTTTATGTGTCTTTATTCACCTGTCTATCTTTTGTTATATTGCTAAATTGGCTGGGTGAAGTTATTTCTGTTCGGTTCTTGTATCGCAGCCAGCAGAAGTGATGTTCTGGCTGAGGCTACTAGGTGCTTCACCTGTGCAATTCGAGTTGCACCTTCTCAACCAAAACCTACCAGTAGCTGCTGTATTGCATTTTTCTGTTATATTGTGAGTTTGTTGTCCAAGAGACAAACTCTTTCACCACTATAATTTTATGGAACTAACAATGCTTACATCTCTACATCAAAAAAATATTTTCCTTCTGAATGTTTCATCTCAAAATAGACACAACAGAATCTGCCCAAGTAAAGGAAAGGGTGACTGGGACTATAAAGATGTAGTACAGTTGTTTCTTATAAGCCATGACTTAGTACCAAATGGAAATTAAAATTACTTGATTACTTGGCAGGAAGTTTTAAACTAGCACAAGGAGATACTCCTTCACATGATACGCACTAAAGTTATGGAAGAACAAATACCAGGCTGTGGATTCACAGAAGGATTGTTAAATGCAAGGACACAGGTATCAGTCCTGGACTATCAACATTGGAAAGCTAGATTTATATACTGGGGAAATTATCTCACTGTAAGCTTGCTTTTTAGGGTTGTTTTGATTGGTTTTTTTCAAATGTTTCATTGTTTGTTTTGTTCTAATAGCTCTTCCCAAAACATCTGTTACTTTCTAGTGCAAACTCTTCAGCATAGCATAACCTACTTGGATCTTTTATCCAACTTGCTGCAGCCACTGCAGCCACTTCTACGTAGGTAGAAGCCATCTGTGCTGGGTAACCTCTAGTCTGTAATTCTGCTTCAAGCGTCACTTGTTTGTAGCCAGAAGGTCTCCAAGCTCTTGTTCAAGCTAATGAACATTGGAAAAACAAATTGATCTGTGATGATTTTGTAATCAGAATGAGAGTTTGAGCAGAAGAATGAGTGGGACTGCCCAAACCATTTGGGTGTGCATTTTTTCTTCTCCATAAGTGAATTCATGTAGGATAACTAGAGATTAGCCTTGGGTGAACACGTCACTTCTAATTTAGTAGGAGAGGAGGCTCTTGTTGGATTAATGATGATACACAGGAGGTCATTTTTACTTGTCCTCTGAAACTAATGTCTTGGATAGAGAGCCCCACACAATAAGAACATGCAGACTCTTGGCTCCAGTTGTGTCTACAAGAGATGTAGGACACCTCTGCCTTACATCAAACCTCCCCTTGGCCAGGCTAGAGGGATGCTCCCTTTCTACCTTATAACACTTCTTTCTGTCTGAGTAAGTTCCGTTTGTCTGCTCTGCAACCCTGTTGCAGCTGAGATGAGCCAAAGCTGGCCCAGACACCCCATGTCAACAACTGGGGAAGGAGAGAGGGTAAACAAAATGAGGGAACAAGGGTAGATTAAGAAGGGTGCTTAACAATTTCCATGCTTGGTCGTGAAGGCCGTGAGTTTGTTTGAAGGCCACAAAATGCAGTTCTGGGAAGCTGCAGGGTTTTTTTTTTCCTGCTTTGTTTAATTGTTTGTCTTGTATTCAACCCAGTTCCGAAACAGAACATTCTCACTCTCTGCTGAAGGTTAGAGTCCTCTGATATGTTTCTGGGCTGAACAGTAGTCTCTCTGTCTGACTTTCGTATGTTAAAAGTAAATAAATAAACAACTACATAAAAGCTCAAGGGCACACACACTCTTTCTGTTTTCATAGCCTTGCTCAGTCTTCCCCAGCACGAACAGTAAGTTCTGTGTGCGGTTACATCTGCTTCTGTGTGGTTCTGAGTGTTCAGTATGAAAAAGGGAAATTACGGTGCATTTTGAGAAAAAAATAATACCATCAATTAAAATTAGCATTACATTTTGCTTGCAGATGTATTCACATGGAAGAGCGTTTTCAACAAGACTTGTTTATGATTATGCTGGTATAAAGAGAGGGCAAAGTAGCTGTAAAATCTCTGTTGGGGCATAAAAGCCACACAAACCACTTACAGAAAAATCAGGTCCCTACAGTGAGCCCCAAATTTGAGCAGCATGGCAGAAGCACTTTTATTTCTAAGGGTGTCCGCAGCCAAGCCGGAGTTGAAGGCTCTGAGTTGAGACAAACGTTAGGGTTCTTTTAATCTGTGCTATCATCTACACTGCCAACAGACAATTTCATAATCAAGTAGTACAAGTCACTTTTTTTTCACTACCGAGTTCATTACGCACTTGTGAGGCCTTACTGAGATCGGATGAAGGTAGCCAGTAACATGAATATTCTGTATGATAGTTCTGTATTGTCTATGGTTTTATTTCAGGGGTTTTCAAGTCCTCATTAACACCTCTTCTTCCACCGTCTTGGATAGTTTGAGATCTGTTGTAGTTGGAATGTCTAGAGAATGTACCTCAACTAGCTTGAGATTCTGCATTGCATACAAAAGTAACAGCTTACTTATTTCTAATTATCAGGGTCATGGAATGGAGCTGTTAAGTTGTTGGCCTTTTCTAGGAACTGATTGAATTTTTGATAGCAGTATTTCATGTATTGACAGCACTGATAAACGTTTGCTTCTTATTTTGAATCAAAACATGATGTTGTACAAACATGGTTAGAATAATGTATTTGTGGCCCAAATGTGGACTTGAAACAAACTGCTTATGATTCTTTCTTCCAGTGTCTTTGCAGTTTTCTGATGATTTGGAGAATAATATTTTTGAATCCTCTCATGTATACCATAGGTGCTTTGTTACTAGTGAAATACAAGAGGAACAGATGGAAAGGCAGATATTGGTCATAAAGGACTCGGAACCGATGGAATGGCAGATATTAGTGACAAAGGACTGGGGGAGACTTGGGAATGTCCTCTCAGCAGGAGGGACCTGTGTGTGGTCAAGCTTTCTAAATGCACCAGCACAAGAGGGCTTAAGAGGAGGAAGTGAATGTGGTCATCAAGCAAGAGTGATGAGTAGTGGACATGGTTCATTTGGATTGTCAAGTTTCCCAAGTGTTACTAGGCCAGTGTTTTTCAGAATGGAGGTGCTTTGGGACCAATCAGCTCTGAGGTCCCTAAAGAGAGAGTTTGAACATGTTGGAAACACTGGAAATAATTTTTTTAATTGTTGTAGTCTGGCTGTTTTATTTGATTGACTGAAGCTTGTCTGTTGCTGAATCAGAAGGGGAGTTTGTATAGAGATTGATTCAGATAGTATCTTCAGATAGATTTTGGGAGAGTTTGGTAACCCTGGAGCACTTACTTCCCAAATAAGGAGTTAACGTTTTGTTAAGCACAGAGTTTAAAAGGGCTCTGAGACTACAAATTCCTTCACCTCCTGGGTAGACAATACAAAGGCTGCAAGCAAGACATCATTGCTCTGGAAGTTTATTATTCTCTGTGTCCCACAGAAGAAACTAAAACTGCACAGGAAAACAGACAGCAACTTATTTGGTGAGGTTAAAAGTTCAATATTTTTCAATGGTCCTTAGTAAAAACTAGGTTCACACTCTCTTTGCTTGTGCTGTGAGAAATGTAACAGAAAGTTTGATTCCCCTGTGGAGTCTCATTCTGGATGTTTCAGGTGAAGCTGTATAGAAATGACAAGGTAAACCTTCCTTGTCCATGCCTTTCAGATTTGTGGATGTCAGAGATTATATTACTACATTTGTAATCAAGCTGTTTCAGTGCAAATGGGAAGGTGAAAAGCAGGTTTCAACTCGAATGTACCAGTGCACAGCTTTCACCTTCACCTCTACTTCCCTGCATCCCAAGAAGATGCACATTTGTGTGTGTGAGAGGATTATTTCACTCGGTCAGGTTTTTTTACATCATGAAGGAAGAGCACCTTGACCTTGCTGACAGGTTGCCTCAGTGGAGTCTTACTTTTCTTGTGGCTCAGCTTAGTTTGAAGCTAATATTTGTATAGCCTAACATACAGCATCTGGCTTAGCAGGGTATGCATCCCATCACCCACATGCTGTGTATGACTTTCTTTATGAGCCAACTACTCCTAAGTGACTGGGACAGCTAAAACCACAAGCCAGACACCACTAAACCAATGTAAGTCTTGCAGAGAGCAAATGGTCTGGGGTCACTGGGGCCCTGTAGCTTTGTTTGCAGGAAAATTCAGCATTTACTTTTTTTTCAGAAAAGGCTGGCAGGCAGGAAAGAAGTGCACGCTGGTTATATGTTACTTCATTCTGGGTTAAGCTGATGATTAAACAGAATTGGGTAACGTTTGTCAACAAATGAGAGTGAAACTTTTGTGCAAGGAAATAAAATTAAGAAATTGTCATGAATTAAACCACTGGAAAAACAGCATGAGATGTACATGATTATTTTTAGTTCTTTTAATTTATCTGTGCGCATTTTTTTAAAGTATGTGTGTTACCTGAGATCTCTTAAAAGCATTATTCAGTCTGCCACAGAAATATGTTCTTCTTCCCTTCCCCTCCCCTTTCCTCTTCCATGTATTTCACTTTTTAAACTTAAAAGTATCTTCATATTTTGATACAAGGGGCTTCAATTTTCAAACCTACTTTAACAATTCCTGAATTTACTAAACTCTTTTTCTCACACGCAGACCTCTCATTGACTTACCCCTTACACTAGTCTTGCTCTCCAAAGAAGCAACTGGTGGAAACGCAGTAAAAAGCACAAAAATCATGTGCCATAGGACAAAACACGTATGCCAGCTATTCCTGTTTTGGCTGAAAAAAAAAACCAACCCAAACCTAACAACACATAAAGTTACTGACCTTTGTGCTGTGATAGTTTCTGTAATTATTGAGTAGCGGGGACAGGGTGAGGGCTAAAGAGGAGAATTTGGGGGTTGGCCCAGGCAGTGAGATAAGGTTACATATAAGGCAGCTGCAGCGGATTTGGGAACACTAACGGAGTATATTCCCTGGCACGCAGCGTGGCGAGTTTGGATCCCGGAATCATGAGCGGGTGCCCCTTCTCGGGGAACAACTGCCTGTGAGTCCCTCATCCCCATGTTTTGCTTCATAATGTCAGTTCAAAAGATATAACATTAATGAAAAGTGTAGAAGCTCAGAGAGGATTTAATGATTATCAACAAACAGACAGCTGTAGCTATTGCTACAGGAATACAGGAGAGATTGTACAAGGACTTGTCTGAGTGCTTGTTATTTGCTGAAGTAGATGTAATGCTACCAGCTGTTACTGGGAAAAGATGTATTTCAGGTGTACTGTTTTTCTCATAAGCCTGATTTAGTGGTTCATTTTCTCAGTTATAGATATATCTGTTAATAAGATGCAGATATATTCATAGTTGTCTAATTAAACAGTTTTATGTATTTACATAATTTTCTTTTTAGACTTAATTTTAACAAGCTATCTTTGGAAGATGAAAAAGATGACAAATCCCAAGAAGGGATAAATAAAGCCAGCAAAGGGGGACTTGTCTATGGAGACTACCTACAAGTAAGTTTAAGGATTTGATTTTTACTGCCCTGGTTGCTCTTAAGGCTTCAGCCAGGACCTCTGATTGATGCTTTTCCCCATCCCACCCTGAGAGGAGTCAGCCAGTTGCTAAGGCAACTCTTCAAGAGTACTCATGGGCATGGGTGCTGGTCTCAGCTGGGATGGTGCAGGTGGACTGTGGGATGGCTTCTCAAACTACAGGGGAGATGGGTATTTCAGGGGTTTTGGTAGGGAATTATTTATATTGGTAAACCTGAATTGTAAAGCAACGCACCACACAAGGCTTTCTTCAATCTGACAATCACCACTTGGCAATTTCTCCACGTCAGCAGGCTGTGTGCAACTTCTCCAAGTTATTGCATGAAAGACCAGAATATTTGGCTGGAAAAATATATTGCAGAAATTGGGGGGCCCAAAAAGAACAAGCAAAAAACCCTGCAACTACTAAAAGTAATTAAGAAATAAGCTAAACCAAACTGCCATAGGTAATAAAAGAATCCAGACACTAGTTATTCTCAGGGTATTCAACTCCCTGAGCTGGCAGGCAGGGACAAAGAGCAGAATAACCTTCCACAATCCAGGAGGAAGCAGTTAATGACCTGCTACGCCACCTGGACACGCACAAGTCTATTGGGGCCAGATGGGATCCACCTGAGAGTACTGAGGAAGCAGGCAGGGGAGCTTGCCAAGCCACTCTCCATCATTTATCAACAGTCCTGGCTAACAGGGGAGGTCCCAGAAGACTGGAAACTTGCCCATGTGACACCCATCTGCAAGAAGGGCCGTAAGGAGGACTCGGGGAACTACAGGCCTGTCAGCCTGACCTCAGTACTGGGGAAGGTTATGGAACGGCTCATCTTGAGTGTGCTCACATGGCATGTACAGGACACCAAGGGGATCAAGCCCAGCCAGCATGGGTTCATGAAAGGAAGGTCAGGCTTGACCAACCTGATCTCCTTCTATGACCAGGTGACCTGCCTAGTGGATGAGGGAAAGGCCGTGGATGTCATCTACTTGGACTTTAGCAAGGCCTTAGACAATATGTCCCACACCATTCTCCTAGAAGAGCTAGTGGCTCATGGCTTAGACAGGAACACCCTTTGCTGGATAAAAAACTGTCTGGATGGCTGAGCCCAGAGAGT
>VZTO01028140.1:0-16261 GCA_013400615.1 Syrrhaptes paradoxus | reverse complement strand
CCTGCACAAGAGATTCAGTTTCTAGGAATAAAATAGCAAGCTAAACAGCTAAAACCTCTCTGGTATGGAGCACAATGTTTTAAATATAAATATGGAGAGGCGTGGCAGATTGATTACATCACACTCCCACAAACTTGCCATGGCAAGAACTATCTCACACAATGGTGGAAGCAACCATCGGGTGGCTGGAAACATATACCGTGCCCCATACCACTGCCCGGAATACTATTCTGGGTCTTGAAAAGCAAGTTTTGTGGTGACATGGCACCCCAGACAGAGTTGAGTCAGACAACGGGACTCATTTCTGAAACAGTCTCGTAGACACTTGGGCCAAAGAACATGGCATTGAGTGGGTGTACCACATCCCTTACCATGCACCAGCTTCTGGGAAGATCGAACGATACAATGGACTGCTAAAGACTACACTGAAAGCAATGAGGGGTGGAACTTTCAAAAACTGGGATACACATTTAGCAAAAGCCACTTGGCTAGTCAGCACTAGAGGATCTGCCAGTCAGGCTGGTCCTGCCCAGTCAGAACTGTTACTAACAGAAGTCGGGGATAAAGTCCCTGTGGTGAATATCAAGAATATGCTGGGGAAGACAGTCTAGGTTAGTCCTGCCTCGGGTAAAGGTAAACCCATTCATGGGATTGCTTTTGCTCAAGGACCTGGGTATACTTGGTGCGTAATGCAGAAGGACGGCGAGGTTTGATGTGTCCCTCAACAGGATTTGATGATGGATGAAACCAGACGATAAAAGTTAGTTGTACACTGTTAACTTCTGCATAACCCTGCCATTTCATATTATTGCTATGATTGTTATATATTACACTAATGATATTCTATTAAGAATCTTGCAGGTTCAACAGAATCAGAATTGATGTCCAGAAACTTCCCTGAGATTGACATCCTCAGCTTGCAGACCATGGACATGGACTGTG
The DNA here is from genome assembly GCA_013400615.1 of Syrrhaptes paradoxus. Taxonomy (NCBI): domain Eukaryota; kingdom Metazoa; phylum Chordata; class Aves; order Pterocliformes; family Pteroclidae; genus Syrrhaptes; species Syrrhaptes paradoxus. The sequence goes on along the minus strand of VZTO01028140.1, from coordinate 15,319 downwards.
CCGGCTACCCGAGAAGTGTAAGTTCCAGGTGCAGTATGTGACAGAGAGTCTATACAACATCCATCTCCTGCGTCCAACAACATTCTCTACCAACTGAGTGGACTCTGCAACTCCGCATAATTTTTAGCCTGCCTTGAAAGATTGCCATGACAGATGGAGTTCAAAGTCATGGACTAAATTAACTCAATAAAGTTATGGAAGTGTGGTCCATAGATTAAGGGAAAATAGTGGGATCTGAGCATGACATGAATGGTATGGAATAAGGGGTGGAGATTGTCCTGGGTTAAGCTGAGATAGAGTTAACTTTCTTCATAATAGCTAGCAAGAGGCTGTGTTTTGGATTTGTGCTCAGAAGAAAGCTGATAAAAAGTGATGTTTACACGGCTGCCAAGGTCTTTCAGCTTCTCTGGCTGTCTGCAAACAGGAGAAGCTGGGAGGGAGCACAGCCCCAGCTACTAGCCCAGGATTTGATCTTAGGTTTGGGATTGAGACCCAGAGTGNGGGGGGGCAGTATCACTGTGTATCACTCATTTGTATATTTGTATATAGCATTATTTTCAATATTATTGTAGTTTAGTTATTAAATTGTTCTTATCTCAACCCACGAGTCCTTTTTTCCCTTTACCCCTTTCATTCTCTCCTCTGTCCTCCGGTGGGGGGTGGAATTGTGTGAGTGGGTGTGTGGTTTGGCCCCCATGCTACATGGGGGAAGCCACTATACAAACATGAAGCCACAAAGGATGGACAAATGTACTCCATTTACAAAAGCAAAGCAAAGAGTCACCTTATGAAAATAAAAAAGCATCGTCTTATACATGGAACGCATAACCCAGGAAAAATGCTGAGATAAAGCAGTGATATGGTTAATAATTCCTACAGTTTTTACAACGAACAATAGCACTTCCAATCTCAATTACTGATTTTAAAAAAGTAATAGAAAATATTTTTTCTGATCAAAAGTCTGGCAAATTGTATCTGACAACACTGGTTATTTGACTTCTATTTTTATTCTTAATCTCTCACTGTTCTTTCAGTTACATAAAGAGCAACATCTGTACTTTCTGCTCTGTAGAATGCCAGGCTTTTGAAAGTGCACCCCGTGCATCATTTTAATTTCTGATACTGGATTTAGCGTTGCAGTTGTGCTTTACAGGAGCTGAAAGAAAAAACAAGTTCAGTGGTGATGAAGAACAACATTATGTAGTGGTAATTGCCAAAATTTTTACATTAACAAACCCTAACAGAATCTTTTGCTTCAAATTTATTTTTCTTAGAGAATGTGTAGTTTAATGGGTAGCACTTCTATTTTACTTATTCCAGTATCTCACCTCATTATGTACATTTAGATCACCAGTAAGATGAAAGCAGAATGGATAAAAAAAGGGAAGGGAATGGAGGACCTGGGAGTAGGAAAATCAAGGCTTAATTGCAGTCTGAGCTATTTGTGAATTATTTTCACAGGCATTTCAACATAAAACTCTTACTGACTTAAGGACAACCATAAGCATTTCTTTAGCTGGTGCAGTACTTTAATTTTATATGTCTTTGACTACCTCACAGCACTGTGATATGTCTGTAATAAAAGTAAAATCTTTAATATCCTTCTCTGCCTGCAAGAGCAGTGTAATTTCTTAGTGCCTTCACAGTGCTCAAAATAAAACAGTATCTTTTTCCTGCTCGTTAAAGCAGCACTAATAAAGAAGGGGTACTGTTTAGCAATGTGTCCTGCTGGTTACCAAGCACAACTAATATTATTTCTCTGCAAGATGTCTGCCATGCTCACAAGAACGTTATTTATGTCTAAAATGGCTGATAAAGGCAGCGGGCTCAGAAGTAGCATTTGCTGCCTTGGAGCCAGTTTTGCAGAATATGCATGCTGAGAAATGTTTCCTACATTTCCAACTTTCACAATTCTGGGCTGAGCAGGTTTATCTCTCCTTAAAACGAGAAATGTGTCATTGACTGAGACATTTGCCTTTGTTCCTTTAAACATTGAATTAAGGTCATGATCTTAAAAAAGGTACTAATAAAGTAACTACAATAGAGACGAGAGTTTAAATAATGCAGTGTCTTTATAGCTGGAAATCAGTTTTGCACTCAGCACTAGCAGATACACATTCAATGGGGAAAAATGGTAAGAAAGTTAAAGGAAATCTTCAGAGCATGTTACTTCAATTGTAATATTAAAGGGAGATGGAACAGGCAACACTTCCTCCTTTGTCACTATCCTCTGCTTGCTCCTGGTGCTCAGTAATCCTCAGTCTGGTAGATGCAATGTGTTGGCGTAAAAAAGGTCAGTTTAGCTTTAAACCCTACACCAGATATCATATGGAATGATCTGGTGGGAGTGCGCCACTGTGCACACAGACGTGAAAAGGGATCCAGACCATTATTTATCTCACAGTGAAAAGTGTAGCTACTTACGTAAGAAGCAACTCCTTAGAACCACAAAAAAAAATCCTGAAATAAGTGTGCTGGGGTTCAGACATCTGAGGGAATGGCATTTAAAATGAAACACGAACAGGAATTTTAAAAGAACAGCATAAATTAATTGGGTAAGAGACATTTTCCAGTCTCAGACCATCCAACGGACTTCATTTTGTGCCTGTGCTTCAAATTACCTGAGAGACTTATCTCCTGAAGACAGACCTAATCAGAACAAATGACAAAAGCTCTTGGGGTTTCAAAAGCTGATATGCAAAGTTGGCTGGTATTCGAATGTTAGCTGCTAAGGAGTGTACTGCACAAGGCTTTCAAAATACAAATTAACCCATTTATTACATTTTACATAATCAAAGTAGCATGTTTTGCATTTTATAGAATCTCCCATACTTATTTAAGTCCTGCCTTAAAAACTACCAGTGGATTAAAAAGTAGTCACTCAGGGTGCCACTAGTGTTTCTGAGAACTACAGTTTCCTCTTGCCTTTTCTCCCTGTCACCTTATGTAACTTAGTTATTACCTTTGAAATATTCTCCAAGTTGGATGAAACTGTGAAATAATACACAACTCCCATAAGTATAAATAGGATTAGACATGCAGTAGTATCTGCTCTGGGGAGATTTCTTAAATGAAACATGTCCAGTCTGCTGTATGTCTCCACCTCACTCTGCTCCTTTACTTTTCAAGGAGAAGCAGACTTGAACTAAGTGTAAATGTGAACGTTTAGTAAAGAATAAAAAAAAAAAAGAAGTGTGCTTGTAATTATTTATCTAACACTGAAAACTTAATATTTCAGCGTAGTGCCAGGCTGGGAGACACACTTGTTAACTGTACTAACAGCGTTAGTAAAGCCTATGAAAGCATGTAAACAGATAAACAAGCCAGTGTTCAGTGGCCAAAAGTTATATATGGGCCAACTTTGGCCACTGGTTTGGACTACCTAGTAGCATTCTTTTTGCAGAGCCAGAAGTTGTAGGTTCAAGCCTCAGATTCTGAACAATGGTTCCTGTCCAAAACAGGTGATATAGCAGTGCATCCCAACTTAGTGAAAGAGCAGTGGGTATGCATGAAGCTCCACTTAAGGAGGCATCATACGCCACTGAGATGTGATGGGTTAGGGTTAGAGACAAGATCAGCATAGACAACCTAATGCTGGGACTACACTACTACTACAGATCATCTAATCAGGAAGAAGTAGATGACACCTTCTTCAGACAACTGGCAGATCTTTGTCTTCATGGGTGATCTGAACCACTCCAATACTTGTGGGAAGGGAAATAGAGCATGGAACAACAACCCAGGATGTGGTGGAGTTCAAGGTCCTGAGAGGAAGGAAGAAGGCAAAAATTAGGAGTTACCCTCAGTGGAGGAGGATCAGGTTAGGGTATACTTAAACAAACTAGACTGACATAAATTCATGGGGTGTGACAGGATGCACTCACAAGTGCATTTTGAGACAACTCTTGATCATCTTTGAAATCTCATTGTGATCAGGGAGGTTCCTAAGGACTGGGAGAAAGCAGATATCACTCCTGTCTCCAGGAAAGAAAATCAGGAAGAGAAGGAGGATGTTGAACTGGGCTCAAGGGGTTGTGACCAGTGGCACAAAGTCCCCAAGGACCATCACCAATAGTGTATCCCAGTGGTCAGTACTAGGACAAATATTGTTTACCCTCTTTGCCCATGACCAGGATGCCAGGACAGACTGCATTCTCAAAAGATTTGCAGATGATACAAAACTGGGAGGAGTGGCTCATAGGTTAGAGGGATGTGCTGCCTTCCAGAGGGACCTGGACAGGCTGGAGAAATGGGCCAACAGGAACCTCTGAAGTTCAATAATGGGATGTGCCAAGTCCTGCACCTGAGAAGGAATGACCCTAGGTATCACTACACGCTGGGGGCAACTGTCTGGAAAAACAGCTTGACAGAAAAGGACCTTTTTGCATGAGACAGCAATGTGCCCTTGCCTCAAAGAAGGCCAATGGTATCCTGGGCTGCATGAGGGAGAACCATCACCCACCAAGTCAAGGGTTGTGATCCTCTCCCTCTTACCAGCCCTGGTGAGGTACATCTAGAGTGCTAAGTCTCCAGTTCTGGGCTCCCCAGTACACAAGAGACATTGGTATATTGGAGGGAGTCCAGAAAAGGGCCACAAAGAAGATAGTTGACTGAAGTATGTCTCACACAAGGAGAGGCAAGAGAGCTGAGGCTGCTCAGGCTGGAGAAAAGAAGGGTATTTTATCCATGTGTATAAATACCTGATGGCAGGGAGTGGCCCTGAGTGGATTGCTCTTTATGACTCTGCTTTGAGCAGGATGTCGAACTAGACAATCTCCAGAGGTGCCTGCCAGACTTTGCAAATTGTTGATTGTGTGGCCCTGTGAGTATGGACTTCCAATCGCCATACTTATGTAGTATTTTAAAACAAAATTGCTCAGAACTTTTAAAAATGTGTAAATAATCCACTTGTTCTTGCAGACATGGTCTTAGTTGAAGAGTGACTCAGCACTTACTTACATCAAAGGGAGCACTTGTGTTTATTTAAATACAAGTGAAACTAAACCCTTCAAGAATTTATAATAAAAACTTCTAAATTTTAAAATGTTACTTTATTTGCTTTAATATTATTCAGATTACCAGTTGCTTATTATCTGCAATAACTTCAAGCAGTTGAAATAGCTTGCAAAGTCTCTGTTTGCACACATTTATACATTGATTTTCTGGTGATTTTTAAAGGCAGCTGATATCAATGGTGACAAGTAATCAGTGCAAAAGCTATTTATGCAAAAGGATCCTCATATTTAAAAAGTATTAAACCATGCAGGATGTCACTGCTCTGAGGTTTCTTTGAACAGCTGAAAGCGAGGCTTGGTCAGATCTTTTTGTCTGCAACGTGAATGCATTTGGTGTCATTTTTGACATAATGGTTTCCAGGTACAGACTTACATTATTCCAGAATCTTATATCATTTTCTTTCTACTTAGGTAGCAAGGCCTTTGGTCCTGTCCCTGTGCTCTGAAGAGGAAAGAGAGGAGCACTATTCCTCTCTTTCCTGAAAATCACTGTTCTCTTCTCCCAAAGAATACACCACTCAAGCTGTTTGTTCCAAGTCTGTCTATGGAACAAATGAGAATGAGAACCAGATATCTTCCTAATATCTTCCTGAAACATGTCTGAGTATGGGAGGAAGATTTTCCCTGACTGCAGTAAGGCCAGCTCCTCTGGGCAGCTCCTGGAGGAGCGCTGCTGTAAATCTGTGAGGTCCCAACATGGGTTGAAACTGAAGATTTGTAGGGATGAAAGTGTCACGCACTGCCTATGCTCATGTCCTCATAACTCCTGTCCATGTCTCCATTTTCCCTATCAAGTGACACAGAAAAACCTAGTCAGCCTGCAGAAAGAAGAGCTCTTACACTCTTGCCATTGGGAATGCTACCTCAGTCCCTCAATTGCAAAGAAAATAACACAGCCATTGTGTTGGTATGTGCTCCTTCTTGGCCAAGATCAAGCACACTATTTTGGTAAATGCTTCACAGTCAGTAGACCAACTTCACAGCAAGTGGCAAGTTCTACCTGGTTCTGACAAGCCAAAACTTTGTGTACATTAGGAGGCTGTTGGTATATAACTAAATCATGTCCTGAATGCCCACAGAATTTTAAATTAACGTTTCTTTGAATTCTGTGATCCCATATAAACTTAAGATTGTGTTAATAATGCTTAATAATTACTGACATTTCATATTTGTATCTTAAGAGCTACAAATTACATTTATCTCATCTGCAATAAAAGCAAGACATTTCTGAGTTTATTACTAGCTCCTGGATTTTCAGATCCTTGGGAACTCATTGTTTAATAGTTCAACACAATCAGTTCACAACAAAGAATAAGAAGTAAAATTTTCCCTTATTTTTTTTCCCTCTGGTTCTCACTGATTTGTGTTTCTTTCCCACATTCTGCTTACAGTAAGTAGTGGCTTTTTATTACATGGATGTGCAGAGCTGATCACCCAAATCTCCTACTGGGGCATCCTACTCCATCTTAGCTTTTTAAAAAACAGGTAATGAAACAGTATGTTTCAGGATTCTTCTCAAGAACAGGGAAAGCTGTTATGTTTATGTTCACATAACACAAACTTTATTTCAGTGAATCTATAAAATGAAAAGAAATGCTGAGACATTTTAATGTATATTTCATGACATCAGTTACTGTGCACTGCAAGATTTACTTCTCTTTTCCTTTAAGTTATTGACATTGTGTATTACAGGCTGTGATAGCATGACAAGCAAAATGGACAGTTGGATAACCAACTATACTACAATGCAGAATAATCAGCAGACTTGCATAGTAATGCTTTTACTTCTTCCCTTTGGAATCAGTGAGGATTAGTTGCAGTTTCACTGTAACAACTCTCTTTTAATCCAGAATTTCCGAACAGCAAAAATACATATCTGAATTGCCAGACAAGCCAAGGGGCTTCTTCAAATTCCAGGCACAATCCCTGGAAAGCAGCTCTCTCCTGGCCTTTCAGGATGCACAAACACATCAGGAGTCAGGCTTTGCCACTCAGACACATACAGCCCAGAATTACATGGCACTGTAGATCCCAGTGTAGCATTTGGAAGCACACCATTCAACTTTCTGTCCTCGAATGAGCTGCACAACACCACAGCTTAGAGGGCTGACGGGAAAAGCCATGGACTACTGGGGTTTAAAAGCGCTGGTACAATTGTTTTCATTCCTTTTCAGACCAGGATTACAAGAAGATACAAGCAGAAAACAAGGTCACTTCTGAATGCATCAGGCAAACAAAGCTGGTGGGTGGTGACCAATATTAAAATAAAAAAGATAAAGTCAAAAGAATTATATGAGAAATTTAAGGTGAAAATGGCTGAAATATCAGCAAATTTCTGCAATGTGCAGAGCAAATTTATTCTGTAGCTTACCAAAAATGTTGTTCGATTAGCATTTTTTAATGAATTTTCAGGAATTTGTGCTACCATATTGGGTATACCATATACTTCCCTATCATACATGTGCAATCTTCACTTTATCAATGGCTTTCACAGACAAGATTCCCATACTTTAGGCTGATCTCTCTTGATATACTTCTGCTGTATTCAAGGATCTGATGGATGCACATCCCACATTTTCTTCCAGCCCTTGATCTTGGGAGAAGAGCAGCAGACAGAGGCACCATTGAACATGTTGACTACTTCTTCCAAATTAACTAATCCTCTTGCAAGGTCTTTTCACATCTACCTGAGCCCCTTTGCATCCCCAGCTTCTTCCCTGTACCCTCAGACAGATACAAACAACGACATAGAGGGACTGGCTGGGTATGTCACAAAGGCAAGGAAAATATAAGGGGAGGTCTTGATCTCTTTGAGACTGTACATCTAGGCTGTACCTTAGGAGAGTGAATCCTCCTCTGCTTCAAAAAGGGTCAGATGGATGCCCTGGATAACTCTCTTCCAGAGATGGTCACCTCACAGCAGCTTCCAGGTTTCTGCACTGCATAATGACAAAGACAAATTTGAAAATCTCATAGCGATTGCTGGTAGCCTGGACAGGTAGTTAAACACATTTTTAAAAAATTGTAAGCTTTGAGAGCACGAAGTAATTGCTATAGAAATTAACTCTGAATTTACTGAAGGTTTTCAGTTGTATGCATTAAGTAAGGTCTGGGGTCTTTCCAGTGAGGATAAAAGGGAATAATGAATAATTACACTTCCCTGACTGAGTCAGGGACTCTGTGGAAAATATTGTATGCTGTTATGTAAGAAAGGGTTGCAAGGTAATGTATATGCATAAGGAGGGCTAATGCAAACTTTGAGGGCAAACTTCATTGTGATGGTTCCTCATTTTCAGAATACTAGACATCACAACCTTAGTTGCCTTCCAGTCTCAGTTGAAGATGGGTATGGACACTTGGGAGTGTTGGCTGATGAGAAGCTCAACATGACCCAGCATTGTGTGCTTGCAGCCCAGAAAGCGAACAATGTCCTGGACTCCATAAAATGAAGTGTGACCAGCAGGTTGAGGAAGATGATTCTGCCCCTCAACTTTGCTCTCGCAAGACTCCATCTGCACTGCTGCATCCAGCTCTGGGGCAAGACGGATATTGAGTGGTTGGAACAGGTCCAGAGTAGGCCCACAAAGATGGCCAAAGGGCTGGAGTACCTCCTATATGAGGACAGGCTGAGAAAGTTGGGGTTGTTCAGCCTGAAGAAAAGAAGGCGCTGGGGAAATTTTACTGCAGCCTTCCAGTAGTTGAAAGGGGCCTACAAGGAATCTGAAGAGTGACTGGAATAGGCTGCCCAGAGAGGTTATGAAGTCTCCTTCTCTGGACACATTCAAAGCCCACCTGGATGCGTTCCTGTATGATCTGATCTAGGTGTTCCTGCTCTGGCAGGGGGACTGGACTAGATGATCTTTCGAGGTTCCTTCAAATCTCTAACATTCTGAGATTCTGTGATTCTGTGACTTTTCACAAGGGCATGTAGAGATAGGACAAGGGATAGTGGCTTTAAGCTAAAAGAGGGTAGGTTTAGATTACATATAAGGAAGAAATTCTTCACTGTGAGGGTGGTGAGACTGGTACAGGTTGTAGGGAAGTTGTGGATGCCCCATCCCTGGAGGTGTTCAAGACCAGGCTGGATGAGGCTTTGAGCAACCTGGTCTAGTGGGAGGTGTTCCTGCCCATGGCAGGGCGGTTGGAACTAGATGATCTCTGATGTCCCTTTCAACCCAAACCATTTTATGATTCATAGAATAGAATCACAGAATCACAGAACAATTAACGTTGGAAAAGACCTCAAGGATCATCAAGTCCAACCATCAAACCAACACCACCTAATGCACTAAACCATGTCATGAATCATTACATATACACATTTCTCTAACACCTCTGGGGATGGTGACTCCACCACCTCACTGGGCAGCCTGTTTCAATGCCTGATCACTCCTTCAGTGAAGAAATTTTTTCGAATATCCAGCCTAAAACTCCCCTGGTGCAACCAGAGGCCATTTCCTCTTGTCCTATCACTTGTTACTTGAGAGAAGAGGCCAGCACCCACCTCACTCCAACCTCCTTTCAGGTAGTTGTAGAGAGTGATAAAGTCTCCTTTCAGCCTCCTCTTGTCTAGACTAAACAACTCCGTTTCCATCAGCTGCTCCTTGTAAGCCTTGTGCTCCAGACCCTTCACCAGCTTCGTTGCCCTTCTCTGGGCCTGCTCCAGCACCTCAATGTCCCTCTTGCGGTGAGGGCCCCAAATCTGAACACAGGATTCAAGGTGCAGCCTCAGCAGTGCTGAGTACAGGGGCACAATCACTTCCTTTCCACAATCACGTCCTGCTGGCCACACTATTTCTGATGCAGGCCAGGATACCATTGGCCTTCTTGGCCATCTGGGCACACTGCTGGCTCATGTTCAGCCAGCTGCCAACCAGCAACCCCAGGTCCCTCTCTGACGGGCAGCTTTCTGGCCACTCTCCCCCAAGCCTGTAGCGTTGCAGGGGGTTGTTGTGACCAAAGTGCAGGACCCGGCACTTGGCTTTATTGAACCTCATACAATTGGACTCAGCCCATCAGTCCAGCCTGTCCAGATTCCTCTACAAAGGCTCCCTACCCTCAAGCAGATCAACACACCTGCTTAATTTGGTATCATCTCCAAACTTACTGAGGGAGCATTCAATCCCCTCATCCAGGTCATTGATAAAGATGTTAAACAGGACAGGCTCCAAAACTGATCCCTGGGGAACACCACTAGTGTCCAGCCACCACCTGGACTTAACTCCTTTCACCACGACTCTCTGGGCTTGGCCATCAAGACAGTTTTTTATCCAGCAAAGGGTGTTCCTTTCTAAGCCATGAGCCACTAGATTTTCTAGGAGAATGTTGTGGAACACAGTGTCAAAGGCCTTGCTAAAGTCCAAGTAGACAACATCCACAACCTTTCCCTCATTCACTAGGTGGGTCAGCTGGTCATAGAAGATCAGATTGGTCAAGTATGACCTTCTTTTCATGAACCAATGTTGGCTGGGCTTGATCCCCTGGTTGTCCTGATTCTACAATTTATGGGTTCAAGCTGGTTGTCTGGAACTCTGAACATGGTAGTAAGTTAAAGTTAGTAGTAGTTTAAAGTTAATAGTAAGATAAAATGCTAAGATTCTTTTTTTTTTTTTTAATTAGAGAGAAAAACCTGAACAGTGTTCTTCTGAGTGAGTAATGTCTCAGTGCAGTTTACTAATTCAGGTGGGTGTTGATCTTGCTGTCTTTGAAATGGGGAAACTCAAGCTGTAAGAGTTTCATACACCAAGTACAGTTAGGGATAAATGTGTCTGTTTCAAATGCCAGAGCTCAGGGAACTGTTCCTCTTGCAGGTGATGGCTGGAACCCTAGTTTCATTTCCGCTCTAAAGAATGGGATTCTCAGTTGTGGGCAGCTTTACTTCCCCTACACAGAAGGTATCTTTTGTCATAACACTGAATTTTTTTTTTCTGAGAATTGAATTAGATTAATTAATGTAACTTGAAATTCTTTCTAAAATGGGTCCCTTTGGAAGTATTGACCAACTTATAGTATTTTGTCTCACTTTTTTTTCTAAGTTAACAACTTCCTACTTGGAGTTGAAACTCACTTAAGGTCCTGTTTGCAGCACATACTTGTATACCTTGTGAATTAAGGTAAACCACTCATTATGGCTTTTAATTATTATCGCAGAATAAAGTATAACGTCAGGTTAATAGCTCTTGTCAGTTCTGAGTGAGGCTTGTACTGATACCATGATGTAACCAAATAAATAGAATTGAAGGCAGTGTACTCTTTGTGGTATCCAGTATAGGTACATTGATATTTAAAGAAATAATGCATTCTCTCACTTTTTTGTTTCTAAACTCATAGCAACAGGTTAGAACAGACCTGATATTTGAGATGACTAAATGTGCTTTGAAGTTATACAGGTTTAATTTAAGCACAAGTTTAAGTCTGCCTTTAGAATAATTCAGAAATTTGTTTGCCCAAAGTTTGACAAAAAGTTGATGAGCATGAGTGCTTACAGAAATGCTTTGCTAAAATGTAGCTCAGTGGGAGGTCTCACCGCTGAACACTGACTCATTCATTAACACCTTATACAAGTAAAAGTCGAAGTGAACAAATGTTATGAAGACAATGCAAAAAATGGGCTAGGAATTCAACAGTAGCCCAGTGTCTGCATAAGGAGGGTGCATGGTGTACAACAGTATTTCGAACTTGCAATGCCTTTCTCTGCTTGCTGTATACAAAAGCAGTCAGAAAGTGCACAAATTTGTGTATTTTTGCATATGAGCTGGCAGTGGTCCCAGATGGTCGAGAAAGCAAATAGCACCCTGGCTTGTGTCAGAAATAGCGTGGCCAGCAAGACCTGGGCAGTGATCAGTGACCCTGTACTCAGCACTGGTGAGGTTGCACCTTAAATACTGTGTTCAGTTTTGGGCCCCTCACCACAAGAACTACATTTAGATGCTGGTGCATGTCCAAAGAAGGGCAATGAAGCTGGTGAAGAGTCTGGAGAACAAGTTTTATGAGGAGTGGCTGAGGAAACTTAAGTTGTTCAGTCTGGAGAAAAAGAGGCCCAGAGGAGGCCTTATCACTCTCTATAACTACCTGAAAGGGGGCTGTAGCGAGGTGGGGGTCAGTCTCTTCTCTAAAGCAACAAGTGATAGAGCAAGAGGAAATGGCCTCAAATCATGCCAGAGAAGGTTTAGGGGGTTATTATGAAAAATTTATTCACTGAAATGGTTATCAAGCACTGGAACAGGCTGCCCAGCGTGAGGTGGTGGAGTCACCATCCTTGGAGGTATTTAAGACGTAGTGGTGGCGCTTAGGGACATGGTTTAGTGATGGACTTGGAAGTGTTAGGTTAACAGTTGGGCTCAATGATCTTAATGGTCTTTTCGAGCCTAAATGATTTGATGATTCTCTCAAGGGCATATTTTTGTGTCATTGTCTTGTTTCCCCCAACCACTCATAGATTAACACCTGGTCAGAATGGGCATGCTAGGACCATCTCTTGAGGACTACGTCTGTGCTACTGAATCAGCCCATATTTTCTTCAGGAGAAGGTATGAGACAAAACCAGATTAGTTTTAGAGTCTCCTGGGTGGAACACTGTTGTTTCTGAGGCAACACACTGGCAATATCTGCCACCAGCAGCTACTGCAGCACATTTAACTCTGTTTTAGGAACATTTACAATGTATTTATAAATAACTTAATTTTTTAAACTTACTCATATTTCCTCTCAACATCAACTGTATTCTAACACTTCTTTTTCCCTATGACTTTTTCCCAGAAATAAATTGTTATGTGTTGGCATTTGTTTTCATGCTGCTTTAGTTTGAAAAGCTGAACTATGAGTGAGTATAAAGGCCATGCTGCATGATGGATGGTGGAGAGAGCATAAAGAAGAATATGCATGATAATGGCTGTAAGTTGATGGGAAACTGAGCTGCAATCCTGCCAGGTGAAAAGGGATAAAATTTTGGTTCATACTGAGACATTTCATTATTATTTGCTTCTGGGAATTCCAGATGAGATCTTTCCTTGCAGGAAATTCGTGACAAAATCAGAGAGAATGGCCTGTTCAATATCTGTACTGTGGCCTCAAGCCACAAGCCATTATTTACACACATAAAACCAAAAAAGACAAAAAGAGGTTACTGGTGACGAAATATCTGCACTTACCTGGCATAATGCATTACGTCCTTGCAATTTTTCTTATTGGCAGGAATGCAAAATTTGTCACTTAAAACTTTAGTATTACACTATCTTTCCCTCCGACTCTCTTTCTCTCTTTCTCTTTCTCTTTCTCTTTCTCTTTCTCTTTCTCTTTCTCTTTCTTTCTCTTTCTCATCTCTTTATCTTTCCATGAGACTGTTTCTCCCTCTCCTTTTCTCCTTCTTTTCTACTAGTAGGTCACTTGATACTTACTCTTCCTGTTTGGATTTATTACACTGTCAATATCCAACCAACTAGAAATATGTAGAAAATAAAGCAATTTGTCTTGGCCCTGTCCCTGGCTTGCAGAGATTTTATTATTTGCCTGATTTGTTATTATAGTTAATTGTATTCTTACTTAGGCCTCCTAATACAGTACAGGAGCAAAAAGAATTGATAGTAATGAGAAGTTTTTAAAGGCAATATTTAAGCAACTAATGACCCCTGAGTCAAACATTTCCTGGCAGCTAATGGCTGTCTGGAAGAGTAAAAAGTCTAAGATAAACCAAGGGTCTCTTAACCTAACCCACCATTAACTGCCAGTAAATGCCTGATCCAGAGATCACTAACGTTATTATACGTCATAAAAACATAAAGAAATTCTAATTACCTTCCTGCATGTCAGAAAGCTAGAAACTGAACATGAAGTTGCCATGGATTTAGTTCCTTGTTTCCAGCACTTGTGTTTTCTTAGATGTTAATCACCAATGCAGTTATCGAAACAGAAATTGATAATAATTTATTTGGAGTCAGTACTGTTATTTGGTGCTTATTGTTCATCCTTAGGCATAAGCCCAGATAAGTCCCTTTGCACCACACTAAATCATTTTAAATATTTAAATCATCATAAATGTAAAGGCTAACCACCAGTTCAGTGAGATCTCAAAAGGTGTATTTCACTGTGACTTTAGACTACTTTTTCTATTTTTAGACACCTTTGTGCTGATACAGGAGCAGCAAACACTTGGGAAAGATATAAGTAGCATTCTTAGTGCCAGTAACCACTCAATGCAACTTGTAAATAAACACTTTTACATCTTCTATTGCTGAATAGATAGGGAAATGATCTGCAAGCCGGTCCAGCTCCTATTCTAGAATAAAAATTAAAAATCTCTCTCATAAGTTCATGATCAAGTGATTAATATTTTTGGCTTAATGTAGCTTCTCGTATTTCAGAGGCTTCTAATTTTGTTTCCCTGAAATGCACCCTACAAATTTTGTTCTGTTCTACGTTAACGCTTAAATACGACTCTTCCTTTTCCCACCACTTCTACCTCATCCATTTACTTCTTCTTTCTCTCTTTGTAAACAAATCTCACCTCTTTTGACAGTGTCCTGGTATTCTTTAAGACAAAGCGTTGGTTTATTATTCATGAAGGGGAGTTTTTTCCAGAAAGGTGTTCCCAGGGCATTATGTTTCGATCAGAACCAGAACCACTGCCGGACAAGCGGGAAGCTGGAGCTATCACCTGCAAAACAGAAGGAAGGTTGAAAAAAGAAGTAGTCTGTTTGGAAAATGTTACTCATTCCCTGCTGAATGACTGGGCATGACAGTACTTCTTTTCTGTGTTTTAACTAGTGTACAGACTTCACAGCACAGATATTGCTGGGTATTTTTCTATAAAAACACCCACTCCAGATCAGCTTCAGTGTGAAACTTTGTATGTGCTCCTCCTCTGGATATTTGCTAAAGGTTTTATTTTTGTACATATGTATTTTTACCCTGGTGAGCTCACAATTTCTTCCTGAGTAAATGCTTTTTATGATTTGAATTTTCTCTGCTGATTTAAAATCTTAGAAAAAATACAAAGTTATAATTCAGAGCAAATCCAGGAGGAGTTATACAACCAGACAGCACATGCTTACTTAGGTAAATGTGGCAAGACTAGATTTAAATGAAGAAGTGACATTATAATGCACAGGTTCAAAGCTATAAAAGACAAAGAAACAGAGAGAAATCTAGCTAGAGCATTTTCCTACTTGACTCAATGTCCTTACAACCATATTTAGTAGTAGTGTACAAATGTAGCATTACAAAAAAGTCTACTGACCAAAAACTGATTGAGCTCAAAGATCCTGAAATTTTTTGCTACCTGTCAATTCACAAAATCATAGAATCAT